>JAOYMZ010084230.1:0-11244 GCA_025802335.1 Pinguicula primuliflora
CGAATTCGGGAAATTATATAATCTCTTCCAAAATATATGCGGGCATGAGGAGGTGGGAAGATTGTGCTAGAATGAGGCTGTTAATGAAACAGAAGGGTGTCACAAAAACGCCAGGATGTAGCTGGATTGAGATGGATGGTCTACTTCATGAATTTCATGCGGGTGACCTGTTAGTTGATGATGCTCAAGAAATTTACCAAATGCTTTCCCTGGTTTATGAAGACATGATAATGGATGTTACGACGGATGTGGATCTTCTTACAGTGGTATAGATAGAAACAAACAGATATCTCCTCAAGCAAATAGAAGTTGGTGATGGTCATACATTTTCTTGACTCATGATAGTTTACAGATGACATCGTGTCGATACATTTTTTCTTCGCGGGTGAAGAAGCCCTCTCCCATTTCACAGAATGGGTACAGAACATAAACTTACATGCCTCAGACAATCATTCATCTGCTTGTTTGAAAATGGACGACCTTCCCTATTCTGTAACTTGGAATAGCTTGACAGCCATGAGAGACTATGATGTCCCTCCACCGCGCCAGCCGCAGCAGCTACTGCTACGAGCAGACACACCAGGTTGAGGAACTGAATGCCCAGCCACGTTGGTGGCCACCCCCTGGGAATTTTACTCTTGGTAATGTAGGTCTGTGTTGGGAGAATACAGTAAGAGGATAGTAACCGATAGACCCGCTCCAGAGTATTCTGACCCGCGAAATTTTTGTCATCCTCGTCGATCGAACTGGGTTCACTGGCTTCATATTTTTGAAGGTAATAAACTGTTTCTTAGAATAATTCCTTTCTGGTTTCCTTTAATGATGTATTATTATGTGAAAAAATGTGAATTTGAACATTTTCTAGATCACATTATCGCAGAATCTGGATAGAAAAAAAGTCGTAGTTGTTCTGCGAATCTGTTTATTTGCTGTTCTGCAAATCTGTTTATCGCCGAGCAGGACTTTTTTTTAATTTCACGGGCTAGTTTTCGAGCGGGTTCTGACCTGCGAAATTTTTAAAACAAATCTGTTTATTTGGTTTGATTTGATTTGATCCTGGCCATCGGAAAAAATCCGACGGCCAGGAGTTCTAAGGGATCCAGCAAAAAAAAAATAGAGTAATGCAAGTAATTGAAGTGTTATAATGCAAACAAATGCAGATCTCCATATCAGTCTAGAATGTTAACACCGAACAAGTGCTTAGGGCCAACCTCAATTTTGTACTCTTTTTTACCACAGTTGAATTTGGCCACATGTTTGAGCTCCATAGTTCAAAGGCATTGAATATTGGTCTTTTTTGGTAAATAAATGTGGTATTACTTTTCAATATTTTCAGTATTCAAAGGCATTGAATACTGGTTACCAAAGCAAACAAAAAAAACAGGAACATGCTAGAAACGAAATGTATTCTTGGCATGACTTTTCATTGCTGCGACATCCAATTCACCTGATAAGCACCAACTAAGTGCAGCACGATAGCGACGTTTGCATAATCCGGGCTCTCGGGGTCCAAAGCCGGCTAGATAAATAGAAAATCGAGCTTCTTCCACCAAGGCCGCGGTTCATGGAAAATGCGAGCTTAATAGAGAAGATGCCAGTCCGTTTTATTCAAGAATTGAAGATGTTGACGAGAGTTGACACACTAACTATAAATCTAGCAACAATTAAAAGATAAACCATAAAAAGTGTGCTGGTGATTTTTGCCTAGTAAGTAGTGTCAAATTAGAATGCACAATTATCATTTTTTTATTAATAATGATAAATATACATAATATTGGTGTACATAACTTCTTGGTGCTCAATGATATTTTATCCCAATAGTACCTATTATTACGATTATGGTAACGATAATTGAAATTGATCACATCGTTTGAAAATTTATACATTCGAGATAAAAAGTCACTTGTTTTGGCACGATTCTACCGTCTTCATCGCCGGGAATTTCGTTTCACTTTCCCCCATTAGGTTAAGTAGTCATTAATTGGGTTTTGAAAATTCATCGCCGGGATCGTGCCAAAATATGTGTCTATTGATCTTTAATGTATAAGTTTTCCAACGGTGTTACCCATTTTGATTATCGTTACCGAAATCGTAATATTGGGTACCATTGGGGATAATATCATTTGGGATCTAAAAATGAGTCATTATGTATAACCAATATAATATGTACATGTGACATTGTGATTAGGACCACACATATTTTATTAGTGCATTATTTCATGTGTACATATTTTTTTAGCAAAAACATGTACATGTACATATTATATCGGTTACACATAATTATGCACATTTATCATTATTAAATTTATATAATGATGAGGTTTTTGTTATGTTTATCGACAATTTGCCATGCAGAAGTCGGTATATTAAATTTTTTGTCGGTTTCAGGTCGTCAAAAACAAATCATACAGTATTTTGAGCATTCTTGTGTCTAAACATTCAGTAAACCGGTTATAGAATTTGATTTTGACGACATTACGACCAAAAAAGTTAAACTCATATAAATAGTGGTTTAAAGAGCAACAAACTTTTGTTTTGATAGGTAAGCTGTGCTTTTTGGGTATCGAACACTTAGGTTCATATGCTCACCACTTGAGCAAACAGGATTTGATTAAAGAGCAACAAACGTAACTCAAGTCCTAAACGAAATCATTCAATTGGCGGAATTAAATTCTATGACCAACTTCTTGAATATTTCGATACAAGAATGATATAAATGATATCGTATTTTTTTAAACGACCCGAAGTCGTCAATGTTTTTGACATACTAGTTTCAGAATAGCAAATTGCTAGTAAATTTTTTCTCGTTTTGATAAAATACATGATAAATATTCTGATTAGGAGTATATAAATATAATTTCAACGTTCAATATTATAATGCTATGATTAAAATTAATTAATTATTTTATTAAAATTAATATTTTAAAAATGTAATATTACAATTCAATGAAGATTTTTCTACGATGGCTATATGTTCTTCAAAACGACCTTAAAAAAACTTTAAAAACATCTATTTTTGAAATGTAATCGCAAAAAAATTGGGAAAATAACATCTATTTGTACAAATAAATCAAAATTCGAATATATTTTAGTTTACGTACTAAAGATTTGTAGAACTACTAAACCCCAACCTAATTTAATCATACTCATACCTGTCAAACGCATCATCACCGTACAGAAACATGGTCGCCAAAACAATGAAAACCTGCATTTTATTTCGTTAATGCGTTGTATCTTAACCTCTGTTCAAAAAGGCGGTCGCCTAGACCGCTTAGGTGTCGCTTAGGCGCTAAGATGTCGTCTTCCGTCTGGTCCGAATTCCTGCTTAGACTGCTTATAAGCCCGTTTAGGCATCGAGCTGCTCCTGACCGTCTAGGATCCGTTGCGCTCGCCTAGGCACTGAGCTGCTTTTGGCCGCCTAGGATCCACCTAGGGCTAGAAGTGATCTTAACCCACACAATCTTCTTGTCCGAGTCTGAGACGGCAAAAAGTTGGAATGAGAATTACCTTAACACTGTTTAGTGTTTTATTCAGCTCAATTTTAGAATCAAGATCTGTCGGATCGATATCACGCATAACTTGTTAGACCATGGCTTGCACAACCTGCACGACAATATCAACAATCAAGAAGAGTGTAGATATAAACTTGAGCACTGTGAGAAATCAAAAAGCAATAATCATCGTTTTGTTTAGAACAAAGAGACAAACTCTAGTGCTTCATGCAAGCTTTTACATTCCATATTGCAGTCAATCATCGCAGTCCATATCATGAAAAAGTCTTATGCAGTAGTTCAAAGCAATGTACAAAAAATTAGAACAAATAAACCAAAGAAAGAATAACATGAGAAATATCATCACGACACAGTTCAGCTCTCGAGATATATGGCTAATAGAGTGCAATTTATATAAAAGCGATGACACATATAAGCATTTTGACAATTTAATTGAGGGAGATATCTCAAATTTTCCAGTGCCCTTTACGGGAACATACACCCCATTCGCAGTCTGGACCACCTTCTTCGGAGTTTTCTCAATTTCCACAATATCTGACATGTCATGGATAATAGTATCGATAGCTCCGCAATCGAAAATCCATTCCATTTTTTTTGGATCTTGAATTTTTTACTATATGGGCTGTAGAAATATGAGTCTGACCCATACTAGTTGATTCTGGGCCTGAAGAAATAATTTTTCGCGGCCCAGATCCACTCTTCCTTCCCTGATCCGGCCCAGTTTCGTTTGTACCTGCAAAATGACCGAAACAATCCTCTGGGAAATATTTGGCTGAAGAAGGGAGAGGGCAATTCGGTCTTTTACCACCGTTACCTCCTCCTCTATATATACCTGAACTGTTGCGGGTGAGAGGAGCCGGTTCACCGTGAATATGGGTTTCGATCTCATCAATCTTTCAGAGCCCACGAGAATTCTTCAAATTTTTGGGTGAGAAGATTCTGAATCTAACTCGCTTGCGTCTTTGTTGCTCATCCTTCACAGATGGTTCCTTTCTTCTGCCAGAATATGTTTATAGGTAGATGATGAGCCCAGCGTGCTCCGATACCATGTGAATCTTATATGAATATGTTTTGTATATGAAGAAGACGCAGGTTTACGTGGTTCAGGTGAATCCCTACTTCACGAGGATCTTTTTGATCCTGATTTTTCTTCTTATTTTCTTCTTCACTATGAGGTTACATTTATACACGTTTTCATCACACATTTCCCACTTCCCATATCTCAAGGGACTTTATTAAGTAAAAGATTTGTGCTTATCTTTTCCATAATTACACATATCTTTCCTAACACAAATTTGAGTAACAAAACTCAAACTCAAACTACAAAGCCTCCCGAAGCCAACTTCACAGGAATCAGATCCCATATCCAATTGTGTCTCTGGTTGGAGATTTGAAACTGCAACCAAATCACACGAAAAACCTTCAAATTCCAAAACCATCCTTGCCAACTTCACAGGTATCGAATCCTATACCCTCAAAAATTAAAAAACCTAAATCAAATGGGTTTGAAAAACTGCAAAGCTTCAAAATTCAAAGCAACTTCACAGGAATCGTTGTTACTTGAAATGGGTTTGGGGATTGGTGAAGCCAGGATTTTTGCTAGGGGACACAATTCCGATAATAATCTCTATTTTGCTTGTTTTTTTGTCACAAGGATAGAGTATGATTCACTAAATCAACCTAAATGTTCGAAGAAGAAGGGGATGTTAGTTTTGTTAATTAAAAGCGACTTGATGAAAACCTTTTAACAACAATAGATTTCTTCCATAAAACACAAAACCCAAATACGACAGTAAATACAAAAAACAGTTTGTTTTACACCAAAACCTCAACGATGAGAGTTTTATGTAGCACAAGAAACCGTACTCCCCCAAAAAATCATTTAATCTCTTCAATCAGCACGATTGAACACACGAAAAACTCAAATGTAGGTACGACAGTGAGACCAAATAGCAGATCCATAATCTAAGAAAAACATAGACGCATGTCATCACAGATTCACAAGAATTAGAAATCGCGAAAAAAAAACACAAATTAAATAAATAAACCAACCAAATATATAGATAAAGATAGTCTTAAGTTAATTGATGTTATTGAATTTGAGTGGAAGGGTTTGCCTATTTATATTTTATATTATTTTGTAAAATAATATATTTTTTATTTTCATAATATATATGTTTTTTTTTTGGGGGGGGGGCAGCGACCCCGTTGTCCTTAGTGGCTTCGCCACTGGGTTTGACAAGAAGAAGATTGTTCCAAAGAAAAATTCCAATTTAACATGTCATTGAAGAGTGTTGAATGGTTTCATAAATCTAGGATTCGAAAATGTACAATGAATGAGAAGAACTAAATGAAAGGAACCAACGCTATCATGCCGTTTGAATGGAGAGAATGGACCCCTAGGAAGAAGCAAACAACAACTGGAGATTCACCAAAGGATATAGCTGAAACCAGCAAGGCCGCCAAAGCAAGGAAGGGGCAATCGGAGCACCCTTCAGATGCAACAACATATGTGGAGGGAGGCCAGTCGACTGAGCTCTTGGATCGAACTGGACAGGATAAATAGATTACGGTGACCAAATGTAAGTCTGTTCATCACCGTCTGGGACTCTGAGAACAAATCCCTCAGTCGTTGGCGAAGAATCAGGGATCCCAGAAATTCAATCGTATTCGAGAAATGCGCTCTCGTTTATCATCCCTGTACTTCACAAACTTCCCTTCACACTGGGACGTGGACAGAATGGCTAACATCTTCAGAGCATATGGAGGTCTGTTCGACGTTTTCATTGCGCCACGACTTGAACTGAACGAAAAAAGATTTGGATTTGCTCGCTTCGATTCAAAGATGGATCCAGCAGCTTTAGCAGTCAAGTTTGATGGAAGAATTTTAGCAGGCCTTAAACTCCAAGTGAATGTGGCTAGATTCAAAGGCAGCAAGCCGATTGAAAAGCTAGCTGCTAAACCTCCTGCAACAAAACAACCGCCTCCACCTACAACAAAAACCACAGAGAGTGCTCAGCAGCTAGATAACAACATCCGCCAAGGGATAACATATGCAGAAGTGACAAATAACAAAGGTCAGGCTATACAAAAAGCCAGTGAAGCAGACCATCCCCTGGGTCACCAAACCATGCCTGACGGCACAAAGTGGCTAACGGGAGCTCTACTTGTAGAATTGAAAGATGGAGACATTCAAGAGATAAAAAATAAACTTTATTTATCTGGGTTCATCAATGCTGCTATAGATCTAATCCCAGGAGGAAAGGCGATAATAAGGGGCTTGAACACAGAGCAAAGAGCAAGATTGATGGACATTGGAAAAGAAACCCAGAACACAATGTTCAAATCAGTTAGGGATTGGGAAATGGATGCTGAGATCATTACAAGAAAAACATGACTGCGCATTATGGGCATCCCATTCTCCTGCTGGAATGAACGCAGCTTGACTTGGATAGGTTCTCAATTGGGGGCGGTGCAGGAAATCGACAAAAGCACACTAGAACACAAGAACCTATTTTGGGCAAGGATACAGATTGAAACTGCCTCGAGGAGGAATCTGAATGGATTCAAGAAGATATTGATCAATTCTAGATCATATGAAGTCAAAACCCAGGAGGAAGAGGAGAGTAGTTCAAAATATTCCACTCTGTTGCAGCTTACCGCTGACGATAGATGCGGCCTGATTACCTCGTCGGCGAACTCTGAGGGTATGGTGGGAGACGAATCATACACATTAAATGTGCTGTTTCGATCTCCGTGCAACTCGTCCCCTCTCGATAATACTATCAACATGCCTAATGGTGGACATCTCCCGATACTGACCTAGAGTTCGGCATACAGGCGGGTGGGCTAAAGCCCGCCCGCCCATTTTTACAAACGGTCCAGGGAGTAGAAGCCCGGACCTTTGTAAAACGGGCGGGCGTAAGCCCGCTCATTATTTTTCGTCTGATCCTCTCTGAACTATTTTTTTGACGAGCGAATACGGGCTTAGCCCGTATCCGCCCGTTTATTAAAAAAATTTTATAGAAAAACTGGGCCATCAGTCCACAAAAAAACAATTTTTTACAAAAAAATTGACAACAGGTTTTAGGCCCGAACTACTGCTCAGGGCCCAATTTACTCTTTTTTATTTAGTTAAAAATATACTACATAATTTTCTTTTATAGATTCCATTTGCCCATCAATTTTGTAACGCATCCGGTGTGGGATTTTTCCCATATTCTCTCCTCACCTCAATAATGCAGCAGCCACCATTTTTGGTCATCACTTGGTTCAGTCATTTTCTCATGGTCGATTCTGTAGGATTTAACTATAAAATTTGAGCAATTGGAGAGTGAAGAAGGTGAATGGGAGAGTGGAATTAAGTAATACTCGTTGAAACCGGAAGGCAAAATGGTGACGATGAGAATTAAGAAGAAAGGAAAATGGTGTCGGTGGGAATTGAGAAGAACTGGTGACAGATGAGAAAGATATATGATGAGGGGAATCCACCGTGAAAATCCTGATTGTTCTCTTGTACTCCGATTCTCTGTTCTTGTGGAATGTGAGTTCGAAGGATCTTACCTCGGAATTCGGTGTGGAGTTCAGGTCCCGTGGATTATGGAAATTCCTCGTTTCCGTCTTGTTGCAAATCCAGGCCCATTTGAATTTCTGACCTTGGTATATATCGAAGATCTCTTCCCCCTGCTCCATGGTGACGGTGAAGTTCTTCTCCTTTTCCGGTCAGCTGACTCTAAATCGCCTGGTGGTGGGGCTAATTTTGGTTCCCAAATAGGCCTCCGTTGCCTCATAGAGCTGGTTATTGACTAAATCATCGAATTCACGAATCACTAGGGTGATCTGGTTCGAGAATTTTCCGAAGAGATTTCGAACGGCAGAGTAGATATAATATTAGAAGTCAGAAGGGAGAAAATCTTGAGAGAAACTACGGATCACGGCAACGGCGATTGAGACTGAAGCCACCGTGGAGAGGATGGTCTGAACCGTTGCCAGATTCAGAGGGGGATTCAAGTGGAGGATTCAAAGCAGCCGAACACAAGCGGCTGAGGCCGACGTGAAGGAGAATGAAGAGAGAGAGGTGTGGGCTTTTGTGGGATTCTGTACTTTTTTTTCCGCAGGAACGGAAAGAAAATTGCCAGCGGACATCGGAGGAGCCTAACATGTTTTTCGCGGGTTATACGGATAATAGCCTGTATCCACCCATTTTGCATCTCTAAAAAATGCGCCTGTTTTGTTAAACGGATAAATCCCGAACCGCCCATTTTCGACACCCAACCCGCCCGTATCTGCCCATTTTCCGAAATAGGCTAAACGATTCGATCCGAGCGGAAAGCCCGTTTAGCCCAGACCGTTTGCCTCTCTCTATATTGACCTACCCAATGCATCAGAAGGTATTGACGAAGGAACAACACCCAAGGGCATTAAGTACTCCAAACCCTTCTCAGGCGTGCTTGAAATGTTTGAAATGTAGTCAACGGATAGGTGGGCCTAAAAAATCAAGAAATTCCTGAGTCTTGGCCCATTACCCGGTGGGCGCTATGATTGGGCCATTCTTGTGATTCACGAAACTAACGCTAGACTGTGAAAATAGACAGAAGCGTATGGAGATAAGGAGAATCGCTAAATCTAAACACATCCCTGCCCAAGTAAGTCACTCATCTCTTATCCCAAATGAATCCGAAACCATTCCTGACACTCAGGGAACTCAAAAAAATGAAGCTATGGAGACTATCTCCCTAGCACGTGAATTGGGAGTGGAGCCAGGAGAAGACAATTTGGCTCAAATACATGAAATGGAAGAGAGGAATGTTCAGGCGAACCTATCCTGAATCTGTATGCCTGAAGCTGTATACAAAACTGGGTGTCTCAAAGAGTTTTAATGAATATTCTAAACCAAAATGTTCGCGGGCTAGGCCATGGAAGTAGAAAAAGAGAGCTACGACAAGTAATTCTGCAGCATGATAGTGATTTCATATCTATTCAGGAAACAAAGCAGTCTGAGATTCGTACCAGTACAGTGGAGAGAATCTGGAATAACCAAGATTGTTACTATGTATATGAGCCTTCTGTTGGTTTATCTGGTGGCCTTCTGTGCTCCTGGCGGGCTAACAGATTTACCAAAACTTACTGCTGGAAAGCCAAAAACATAATAGAAATATCAGGCACCTGGAGAAGTCATGATACAACTGCAGAAGTTAAAATTCTTAACATCTACTCACCCTGCTCTCTATCTGGAAAAAAAAATCTATGGTGTAATATCCTTCAAAGACTAAGACTTGGTCCTAATGCTCTTTGGTGTGTAAGTGAGGATTTTAATGCTGTCAGACAAGTTAGTGAACGAATGGGGAACTCAAATCCTAATCAGAGAGAGATGAATGAATTTGATGCATTCCTGACGGATACTGCTCTGATCAATCTACCACTCGTTGCAAAGGACTTCACATATTTTCACCCGGGAGGTTTATGTGCAAGTAGGATTGACAGAATCCTTGTTTTCGATCACTGGATGACTATATGGCCGGGTGCCACGCAGCAGGTACTTGACAGAAAGTCATTTGACCACTGCCAACTTATTCTATCCACTGAGATGCAGAACTGGGGCCCAATCCCATTTATAGTGTTGGACGCATGGTTCCAACATAAGGATTTCGAGGAGATTGTAAAACAAACCTGGATGCTAGAGACTGTGACTTGATCAAAATCTTATATCCTGTTACAAAAACTGAAAAGGCTCAACGAAAAACTAAGGAGTTGGAACAAGGAGGAGTTTGGTAATCTAAACACACAGAGTGCAGAAGCTGAGAAAGAACTGAATCAACTGGATGAAAAAAAGACAGCCTCTGTGCTCACAGATGAGGAAATTCGTCATAGGAAAGAAACTGACATTCAGTTGAAAAAACTCAATGCCATGATGGACAGTGTCTTATTTCAGAAATCTCGAAACAAATGGCTGCTGGAGGGAGATGGATATATGAAGTATTTCCATGCTTGTCTAAAGAAAAACATGTCCAAAAACACAATTAGAGGGATTCAAATAAATGGTGCATGGACTACTGATGTTCTAGTGGTGAAAAAATTTATCCATGAGAGCTTTGAGAAACATTTTGAAGCCCATCCCAATCCCTGCCCTAATTTATCTTGGTTCCTCCGAAACCAAGTAACTGCGGAGGAAAACAGTTACCTAACTGCCCCCTTTACAGAATGGGATGTGGCTGAAGCAATGAAGAAATGTGGGAGCTCTAAAAGCCTGGGCCCAGATGGCTTTAACTTCAGATTTTTAAAGCACTTTCGGCCTATTATGAAGGCTGATATGATGGCTTTTTTTGAGGAATTCTGGTGCACTAGAAGGATGGTGAAAGGAATGAATACAACCTTGGTTGCTCTGGCCCCTAAAAAGGATACTCAAGGTTCTATCCTAGACTTTCGGCCAATCTCTATGGTCGATTCTATGTATAAGCTTCTATCTAAAGTCCTAGCTACCTGTATGAGCTCTGTATTACCCAGAATAATATCTCCAAACCAAACAGGCTTCATCCACAAGAGATTTATTATGGACAGTGTAGTTCTGACCTCGGAGATAATTAATGATGCGAAGAAGAGGAAGCACTGCTACTCTATTCTCAAGCTACACTTCCAAAGGGCCTTTGACAGTGTACGGTGGGACTATCTGTGGAAAATCCTGGCTGCAAAAGGATTCAGTTCTAGATGGATTCATTGGATGATTGGATGCATA
>JAOYMZ010084241.1:0-11243 GCA_025802335.1 Pinguicula primuliflora
GAATTAGGAAATAGATTAAGAAATTTATTTAACAGTTTCTTTTATATTATAAAATGTTTTAATATGTATAATATAATTAATTATCAGATTTGAAAAAAAAAAACGGTATTACCGATACCGTACCGACCAAATGATCCGTACAAGAAGGGGCCTTACCGTTACCGTACCGACCAAATGGTCAGTAACCGATTTTGCGGTATACCGATCGGTCGGTATAATGATTACGGGCGGTATACCGTTACCACTTTACACCCCTAATCAAGAGGATTAGCATTCATGAAGTCCCAGAAATAACACTATTCAATACTATGGATAGAAACAGTAAGAAACAGAGTACTGTACATTACAGGAACTGCTTCAGAATGCTAATCCTGCAAAAAACAGTAAGAAGGTGTCATATCCTGGAATCTCACGTTCACAATGCACAGTACATGAATGGGAGCCATCTAGAAAAAATATCTGATACACTACAGCACGTTCCCGTTCACAATGCACATTACATGTATGAAGGTGTCATATCCTGGAATTATCTACATGTATTGAAATCAGCAGTGGCAGAAGCACAGTCCATTTCAAGGGGAGTTATCACATTGCTCATTGGAATCAAATTCCAGTAGAGTAGGAGATGCTGGTGGCTCATTAAGATCAAGGGTGGCTGAAGCACAATCCCTTTCATATTTGTCCAAGATGTCGGGTTTGGAAACCTTCAGCTCATCCCATACTGAAAAATGCAAAAGTTCAAAACACAAAATTAGTAGAACTAGAGGCTTGTAGGATGAAATAGGAAAATATATAAAATTTACCTGATTGAACCAACTGTTTTGTCACACCAAGTTCTCCTGATACAAAGCTTATTGCTTTTAAATGAGGCCGAGCACTTTCCATGCACCAGAGAATTTTCTTTGTTATTCTCTCCCTAGTAGAATTTTCGTCCATCAATGATTCCTCATTGGGATCAAAGGCCAGTAGAGTAGGAGATGCCCACTGCTCATTGGGATCAAAGGCCAGTAGAGTAGGAGATGCCCACTGCTCAATGGGATTAGGGGTGGCAGAAGCACAGCCCCTTTCATAATTGTTGAAGACATCTTGTTTTGAAACCTTCAGCTCATCCCATACTGAAAAACGCAAAAGTTCAGAACACAAAATTAGTAGAACTAGAGGCTTGTAGGATGAAATAGGAAAATATATAAAATTTACCTGATTGAACAAACTGCTTTGTCAAGCTTATTGCTTTCTGTGCATTTTCCATGCACCAAAGAATCTTCTTTGTTATTTTCTCCATAGAAGTATGTCAAGGATAAATGGCCCAGCTACAAGATGACATACCAGAGGCGTAACAGGAGAGAGGAACAATGAGCAGATCAACAATTATGGAAAGTCAAGATATGGACAACCTGCCTTTGACCCGTTTAGGACCGTTGCTTTAATTCCCGTTTATTTTATTACCGTTGCTTCAGTCGTGTTTTGTCTATTTAACCAGAAGGAATTGTAAGAGTTACGGACACTTATTTTTTCTGAATGAAAATCTCCTTCTTGTTCCTTTGGTTTGGATCTCCCCTTTGAGTTCTCAGGTTCGGATCTCCCTGTATTGAGTTCTACGGTTCTTGCTACTTGGTCATCATAGGGCGTCGTCGTAAGACACCCAAGCCGGCCGAGAAGCACTCACGCGACATAACCAGACAGATCTTCGAAGGTTCTGATTATCAGGGCCCGATCACACGATTACGGTCGAAAACTCTTGACAACTTGGTATCGGAGCGACGTGTGATTAGCGAAGACAATATAATGACCGACGCCATCAACCTCCAGCAATTGATGGAAGCAATTTTGGATACCCAAAAACGGCAAGCGGCGCAAGACGCAGCCACGGCGGATATCTTATCCCAATTGTAAGAAATCAAGAGCTCCATCAGAAAATCGGGGCACTCTGGCTCAAAATTTCTGGAACCCCCGATGGAAGACCCTCCGTTGGACCCTACGGATCCCATCAGAAACGACAAAAGGAGCGACTGCCGGAATTATCGTAGAGAGCCCGACGGGCGAGGCAAGCGGACCATTCCCGACCCCTCTAGTTTCGAGAATGAACCGGCGACAGATAATTCCCCACGGGGCCCTCGGCTTTCGCCGTCCCAGATGCAGGCCTTCCGGCGCGCAGCGGCCCCCCGTAACCACGGGATGCGTTATGGCGACCCACCCGACGATTGGCAACCCGACTACCAACGCCACGAACAGCAGTACCATCCCCCGCCGGAATTCCAGCATCGGGATCCCAACTACTACCAACGGCCCTTCAAGTGGGATTTCCCCCGGTTTGGCGAGCAAGAAATTGCGGAAAGTTGGTTGAGTCGTTGCATTTCCTTCTTTGCCCAGCAACGCATACCACACGAAGAGTGGGTCTTTATGGCGACCTTCTTCTTGGAAGGTAAGAAACAACTTTGGTGGCAATCTATTGATATAACTTACCCCCAACTCGATTGGGACGAATTCTGCAAGTTGTTTCGCAGGGAGTATTCGGTGGCTGGCCGGACTGACCCCTTAACGCAGTTAGCAGCCTTGAAACAGACCGGCTCAGTGGATGAACTGAATGAGCAATGGAGAGAAATTGCGTCGGGAATCAACTACAAAGTACCCACGGAAACTCTGCTCGCAATGTACTATGACTCGCTCGACCTCTGTCTGTCCATCGACGTAGGCCTCAAAGAGCCCAAAACCATTCATGATGCCATGTATTATGCTCGTCAGTATGAAAGAAAGGCGAAAGCCATGGCAGCGAGTATCAAGAAAGGACTGTACACCCCACCGTATCGCACCCCCGGCCCGAACCCTGGACCAACAGGAGGACAGCGTCCATCAGACAGCAAAAAATTGACTGCGGCCGAAGTTAGTCAGCGGCGCGCACAAGGCCTGTGCTATCGGTGTGATGAAAAATGGTCTAAGGGCCACAATTGTAAGAAACTTTTTTGTATTGAACTAATGCAGGAACACGAGTCCGAGGGCGATGACGACAACCCAGAAATATCGCTAAACGCTCTCACCGGCCGCAGCTCCGCGGACACAATGAAGGTGCAAGGAGATATCCTGGGAAACAAGTTGCTATTGCTGCTTGACTCAGGGAGTAGTCACAATTTCTTGGACGAACGGTTGGCCAGCGCCTGGGGGCTCCAACCCACAAAGACCAAATCCATATCCGTGGCGGTCGCGAATGGCGAGCACCTCACCAGTCCAGGAAGTGTTTCTGAGGTATGTCTGGGTATTGGAACCGAAACATTCACCCTCACATTTTACTTGTTACCCCTTGCAGGTTTCGGAGCAGTATTAGGCGTGGGCTGGTTGCAGAGCCTCAGCCCGGTTACGTGGGACTTCAGAGAACGGTGGATGCGATTTCAACATCACGGACACCAGGCGACCTTGCTGGGAGTTCCCAGATCGCCAAGCCAGCTCACATTAACAGCCCTTCATCCTACAGACCACCTGCAATCGTTATTGCACGAGTATAAGGACGTGTTCAGGGAACCCACAGGGCTTCCTCCAGTAAGACATTGCGACCACCAGATAGTTCTGAAGCAAGGCTCCAATCCAGTTAATGCACGCCCGTATCGGTATGCTCATGGGCAGAAAGATGAAATAGAACGCCAGTGTGAGGAGCTCTTATCTAGGGGCTGGATCAGACCATCCAACTCGCCTTATAGTTCGCCCGTCCTGCTCATCGGCAAACCAGATGGCACCTGGCGAATGTGTGTCGATTACCGAGCCCTCAATACCATGACAATTAAAGATAAATTTCCCATTCCAGTGGTAGAAGAATTGATGGAAGAACTGGGAGGGGCCTGTTACTTCTCCAAATTGGATCTCCGCTCGGGTTATCATCAAGTCCGAATGAATGCTGCTGCCATTCCTCTCACGGCATTCCAGACTCATCATGGACACTATGAGTATCTTGTCATGCCCTTTGGTTTGACAAATGCTCCGGCAACCTTCCAGGCCCTTATGAACTATATCTTTAAACCTTATCTCCGGAAATTTGTCTTAGTTTTTTTTGATGATATCCTTGTGTTTAGCAGGACATGGTCTGATCATCTGGAACACTTGCGCACAGCATTATCTATTCTGGCAGATCATCAGCTCGTCGCTAAAGCTTCGAAATGTGACTTTGCTACGGAGCAGATCGCATACCTCGGCCACATAATCTCAGCACAAGGTGTTGCAGCGGACCCGACGAAAGTTGAAGCCATGTTAGCTTGGTCCAAACCAGCAGACATACACGGCCTACGCGCATTCCTCGGCTTGACGGGTTACTACCGTCGCTTTGTGCATAACTATGGGTCTATCGCAGCACCCTTGTCAAACATGCTACGCAAGAATTCATACCGATGGTCGGAGGACAGTGACACTGCATTCCAGAATCTGAAAGAAGCCATGGCAAAAGCACCCGTATTGGCTATGCCGGATTTCGGTAAGCAATTCATCGTCGAATGTGATGCCTCTAACTCCGGAATTGGCGCTGTGTTGTTACAGGCAGATCACCCGGTGGCCTACTTCAGCCGGAAGTTCAGTCAGCGCCACACAGGCCTCCCGGCATATGAAAGAGAACTGATTGGGTTAGCAAAAGCCATTCAGCACTGGAAATCCTATTTGTGGGGGTCCTCCTTCGTCATCAAAACTGATCAGCGCAGCTTGAAGCACCTCCTCGAACAGAAGGTACATACCACGCCCCAGTTACATTGGCTTAGAAAATTGATGGTTTTCTCTTTTGTAGTTGAATATAAACCAGGGAAGGAGAACTTAGCGGCAGACGCGCTGTCAAGACAAGAAACCAGCACACCCATCTTGCTGGCCTGCACGGTGCCTACAGCTACCTTCGTCCAGGACATTAAAACTGGTCTTCTCACCGACCCAGCGTTCCTCGCACAGAAACAGAAGTGGCACAACAGCAACCGATCCAGTCACTATTCCTGGAAAGACGAGCTCATGTGGTTCAAGGGCCGATTGGTGATCCCAAATGAGTCTCCATTAACGGAGCAGATCATCCTGTTCATCCATAATCTGCACCATGAAGGGTACTTGAAGACACTACAGCGAATTCGGGCGGACTTCCATTGGCAGAACATGCGACCTCAAATCCTAAAGTTGATTGCATCATGTCTCGTCTGCCAACGAAATAAAGCAGAGCAGTTATCCCCTGCCGGATTATTGCAGCCTCTCCCAGTCCCACATCACATATGGACTGACATTTCCATGGATTTCATAGATGGTCTTCCATCGTCTCATGGTAAAACAGTCCTGCTGGTGGTGGTCGACCGGTTTTCTAAAATGGGCCACTTCATTGCCCTCAATCATCCTTATACAGCAGTAGCAGTTGCCAAAGCCTTCTTTGACTCTATTTTTCGTCTTCATGGACTCCCCGAAACGATAGTGACAGACAGGGATAAAGTGTTTACTAGTTCATTCTGGAAAGAACTCTTTCGCCTCAGCGGAACAACACTGTGCTTCACCTCGGCTTATCATCCACAGTCCGATGGTCAGACTGAGGCCGTTAACAGAGTAATCCAGATGTACCTCCGGTGTTTAACAGGCGATCATCCGCACAAATGGGTTGATTGGTTACCTTGGGCAGAATTCTGCTACAACACAAGCTACCACACAGCGATCCAGGCGACTCCATTTGAGGTAGTCTACGGACAGAAACCACCCCGCCTTCTGGATTATACACCGGGCGAGGCGCATACTGCAGCAGTGGATGTTGAGCTCAAGCTCCGACATCAGTTAATAGCCGAATTCCGCGAGCGGCTCCTGCAAGCGCAAAACAGAATGAAACAACGTTATGATGCACACCACCGGGACCACAACTGATTACAACAAAAAAAATGTAAAAACCATAAGTTCAGCAATGCCCAATTGAAGACAATACCGCTGCAGCTCTACCAACACCATGTTCTTCACCAACACAAACAGTTCATGCGAGGGTAAGTAAATAAAATCAACAAACAAAATACAAATTCAAAGATAAAGATCAACCAGAAATCCAGACAATGTTATCTTTACATACAATTCCAAGATAGAACCAGAGAATTGAACCATTTACAGTACTTTAAAAATACCCAGCGACCATAGAATGTTAAGTTCATCAATGCCCAATTGAAGACAATTCCCACATGACATACTATATATTGAACAAGGATCCTGAGTGATTCTTTTGATTATTTGTGATCAAGAATGAGATTTTCTCATTAAGACTATAGAAGACAACGTATACATGATGAATTGCATTTGCAAATTGGATAAACAAAATTTGAACTGCGATCACCTAAGCAAATTCATAGATAAAAGATCAACAAGAATTCCAGACAATGTCTATCTTTACATTCCCAAGTCCAAGATACATCCGCCCAATGGAACCTTTAACAATACTATAAAAATAGAATGAATCAGTGGGAAAAATACCTGTCTTTGAACGAATACCCACTCTTCCTTGTCTGAAATCGATTCGTTCGCCTGGGAGGAGAACTCTGACGGACAAGAGCGATGCGAATGAGTTGGGAATCGAGTAATAAGATGGCGGCGCCGGCGATTTTTGATTTGGGTGGACGGAGGCGACCCTAGTTTGAAGAGCGGGCTTTCTCTTTGTTTGAAGGATTGATTTGGGTGGACGGAGGCGATTTTTAATCGAGTAATCGAGTAATGAGATTAATTTAGGTTTTAGCACGCTATATATATTTTGTTAAACATGATGGGGGAAATAGAAAAAAGGAATGATGGGGAAAAAGAAAAGTGAGATACTACGGACAATCCGAGTGGGTAATTAAAAAAATGACGTGTTTATTTCTATAATTTTTTAAATTAAAATAAAATTAAATCTCGACAAATTAGAGATTCGAACACCGCGCGTCGATACGGATATGAGCGTCAAAATACTAGCTAGTAAGCACTGTTGGATAGTTTTGCGGTTTCTACCGGCTAGGCACCGTCTAGGAAGTCAAAAATGTCAGGCCTTTTCGAATTTATCCTGACAGTCTGGCTGGGCGCCCGGGGGTAGCAGGGCTGCCGTCCTAGGGTCCCGGGGGATCGCTTAGGGCATCTAAGAGACCGCCATCGCTATCGGAATTTTTTTGAAATGAATTGTTTTGATTTTTTGTTATAACCAACACACGGAGACGTAATGTTTTTTAAGTGTAGAGGGGGAAGGTCATTTGGGAATGACCTTTTTGGTCTTCATGCATTTCTATATGATTTTTAATATTTTAGGTAGTCTTTTATTTTTGTCTTAGTGTTTTTAATTTTTCGTTAAAATTTTTCATTTTCTTTAACCTCTTGATGCTTCTTGATTAAAAATTGATTAATATTGGTAGATGACATATTTATTGGCAAATAAACTACTTGCATTCTTGAGTTTTTATTACTATTTGGGCATACTAGCTTTGAATGTCTATTTTGAGCCAACATCTTACACATTAGGCTGTGGTATGTTTGGAGAGTCGACATGTAGGGTGAAGGGCCTAACCTAGACTTGAGTGCATTTATTTTATTACTCTTGCACATTACATGTTTAAGTGAGGGAAGGGAGAAGAATGGGCTCTTACTTTCATTGATTGTAGAGAATTGATATTTTATTGCTTAGGATTTCTTATACTGAAAAGCTTTTGATCCATTAAACTTTTGATCACTTGAAAAATCTTCTCAAAATAAGGTTGAGTGAAGCAAAATACCACTCCCCTTTTCTTTAATCTTGTGATCTTTCAAAATAGGGAAGTTAAAACCTTTGTAAATGCTTTGACTCTTAGAAAAATTGTCTCATTGATTATGTGCAAAAATTATTACCTCCTCATTTAAGGAGAAGAATGTTGAGAAATCAAAAAGAAAAATCAAAAGATAAAAGAAAAGAAAAAGAATTATTAGTTTGGGAGCCTTAGCATGATTTTATAGTTCATTTATATGACTCCCTGAAAACTATTGGAGTTGAGCTTGTATGTACCTTTGAGAAAGAGATCTCTTTGATTTTAAAATGTCTATCTTTCTTTCAATATTTGTGTAGGTTAACATTGAAACTTTCTTATGAGCGTATATCATCTCTGCTTCCATCTCCACCAAGAGAGAAACCTTATCCTAAACACTTACCTATTAAGAGTGTGTCCATACAACATTTGAACTCGACTATAACCGTGTGTCCATACAACATTGTCATCAAATGTAATTACTTTAATTTGAAGATCTGTTGAGAATGGCTTGCTTGCAAATATTATCAAGCCAAACAAGTTTGGCTCTTTTTAGGAGTCTTCGGTAACTGTGCATATATAGCCCAAGGTTGAGAACTGATCTCATAGTGCAATAAATGAGGTGGCATGTCCACTACTCATGTCATGGATGAAGTTTGCCTCCAATAAATGCTTTAAAGATGCTTACAATTTTTTATGGGTAAAATCCAATTTCTCGAGCAAAATTTGATTATCTCATTGTATTTTTAAAAACTATAATTTATCTCCTTTTTGAACAAAATTTGTTAGTAAAGATATCAAAACAGCCTGCAAGATCAGCGCTGTTTAATAGAATCAAATAGGTCTTTCAAATAATGTTTCGGAGCATTATCTCGAGCAACAATCTCCACCACTTTGTAATAAGATTCCGGATGCGGCAAGGCCTCTACTTCAACTTCAGCAACTTGATCTCTGGATATTGAACTCGCATAAAGAGTATCCTGTCGCTCCAGTACAGTGTTGCCTTTGGGAGGAACATTCCTTAGTCCTCCAAGCCTAATAATCGTGTAATTTATACCCGGTTTTTTTAATATAGTTTATCTCATTATGATTAGGAATGACAATTATGATCAGTCCCCGTGTGTCGCCCCACAATCGTCGTATCATGGGACAGCCAAAATCCTCCTCGTCGCCGGGGCAGGACCAGCTTCGAACCCGAATCCAGCAATTATCACTTTTTTATGTCCTCGGAAATTGATGGTAGGTACAAATTCGCATACTTATACTATGTTATTTTTTTATTTTTTATTTTTATCCTATTATTATAAAAGTTAATCCTCAAGTTTTAATTAATTTTACCAGTATTATTATTTAAGTATAGATAATTAATGAATCATAATATATTTTGATATATATTTTAAAAAATTCAATTTTGTAGACATTTGGTGAGTGAGCTGTGTTAGTCAAGGAGTATTTAATGGCAAGCATGTGTAGAAAGGAGTATTTAATGGCAAGCATGTGTAGTAACAGTAGCAAACGTGATTAGTAATAGTAGCAAACATGACTAGAAACAGTAGCAAGCGTATGTAGGAATAGTAACAAGTATGAAAGAAGTCTATAAATATTGTAGTGGATGTAAAGCTGAAGTAAGTTTGAAGAAAATATGAATTCCTTCCAATCCTTCCAAAACTAGATATGTGTATTAACATCTAATAAGCTGGGCGGGGCAGGTTTGCTTCTGGGTGGACGGGTGGGTTTGGGCCAGCTTCGATGCACCCCACCTCATTGTCATCCATACTTACGGTTTGAGTAAAAAGTAATGTGTTTCACTATCTGAATTGTGATTAAGACTATTTTACCCTTATGTCACTTGTTATTATTTTATAAGATTAATATAAACTACTAAAACATGAAGTCCTAAAAATAAAAAATGAAACTTAAAACATTAAAAAAATATGCAAAAACAAAATATGATTAAAAAACTTTAAAAATCCATAAAAAAATAAACAAAGAACCATTAAAATTATTTAAAAAATATAATAAAAAATAAAAATACATACAAATTCTATAATCGCCGCAGAGACGCACTGCTCTTCTCCAGGAAGAATTTCCGAATCATCGCCGTCAGATTTTTGAACGCTGCCGGAGAGGACACAGGCCGATTCAAAACACCTGACAACAATTCCGACTTTGAAAGGTCCGAATGGGGCCGGGTAATTTCATTTGATTTTGAAACGTATTTCGACCGGAATCTTTTCACACAACCTTCTCCCTCCTCTGGCAAGTCTCGTTACAGAGAGAAATACTAGAGAGAAAAATAGAGAGTTTGAGTATTTATTTTTTATGCTCTAGAGAGATTACATATGGTATCTCCTAGTGGTCTAAAGAGATTGTAACTCCTATATTCTTTCATAGTGGAATTCTTCTATCCCTGCCCGTGGTTTTTCCCCTGATTTATTTAGGGGTTTTCCACGTAAATCTGTGTGTCCAATTTATCTTCAGTATTATTTCCTACAAATTATTAGCTGCAGTTTGACTCTATCGGTCCTATTTTCACAACATCTTAATCTCGTTCCAACTTCTAACAAAAACCATTAAAAGAAATGTTTCTCAGATACTCAAGCACGACTCCACTCATCCATTTATTTCACTTATAAGTCATAATGAACCAGAAATGACATGTTTTTTTATAACGAGAAATGGCATATGTTATTGCATTATGTTCATCATTGTTATTGAAAGTGTGTTTAAACGGTACTTCAACAATGCCTAAATGTTAGACGGTCGCTCGTTGTCCAATCCAAATGTTATCCAAGTACCCGCTTAGGCCACTTACATAGGGACTAGACCACCTTGATGCTATGAGGCCCTAATAATAGATGGACCCTCCCACTTTTTTTTGAATAATGAAATTAATGAATGATTGAGCAACTTGAGTACAACTTAGCTTTGACTATCAAGAATTGGAAAAAAAAAGCTATCAAGAATTGTCCAAATCATCTAGAGTTTAATGTTCAGAATTTAGTAAGATTTTACAAAATTTTATGATTATCCAAATATCCATTTAAGGTTTGTGAACCGAATTTTATTAAAAGAAATATTTACTGATCCTGATCGATCGGCCCAAACTATAACACTGAGCTTTGCCACAGGCCCACCTTACAACCGCCCCAGGCCCCCATGTTGCCAGTCATGGGGGGCAAAATTTGATATTTTCAACAGAGATTCGAATTACTGGGCCTTTCTTTATCGACCCATAACAAATTTCAGGCAAATGATTAATTAGAATTGCAATAAAATTTCGAAATCAGTCTGCAAGTCTCTGTAAATATAATGTTTCCCGTTATAAAATTTTATTTAAGGTACAAAACTACAATCCAGATACATGGGTGGAATTTTGGAGGAGCGTTTTGTGTGTATATATAGTCCAGATGTGCATCCAGTTCCCTCAGGCTCCTTTGGGGGCAGGATCATTCTTCTCAAAACAGTCCTATCAAGCATACCATGCTACTATCTGTCACTATTTCAGGCGCCTATTGGTGTTCTATCTCAAAT
>JAOYMZ010084252.1:0-11243 GCA_025802335.1 Pinguicula primuliflora
ATTGCATACATCTTACCCTCCCCAGACCCTGCCTAAGGGCGGGATTTACTGGGTATGTTTGGTTTGGTTTGGTTTAATAATATTTAATTTAGTGTTCGCGAACATTCGTTAAAAGCTCACGAATTAGCTCGAGTTCGTTAAGGCTGTTCGCGAACACAATCTCAGGCTCGAGTTCGAGCTCGTTAAGGATTTCGAACCGAATGAACGAGCTTTTAACAAGCCGAACACAAGCCTGTTCACGAATGGCTCTGTTCGTTTACAGCCCTATGTGTATAGATGCATTCCAGTGACTAACTCTTAGATTCTACATGAACTGACTCAATTTTTGCATTGAGTAATAAATATTTAGCCTTGTGAAACTCAGGTAAGTATGCTTCGATATTGAGAAAGATCTGGCATCATATCTAGAACATCAGCTGTTGCAAGTTTCAACCTCTCGTGAAACACAAGATTTGCAATGGGATGTGAGGCCACATGGATTTCACAGTGCAAGGGAATTGGTTGGATGCTATTTACTTTTAAGTCTTGCAGTATGTAGCTAATCCGTTGAAGTTCCTAAACAGTTGAAACTATGTTGCGGTATTCAGGCACAAATGAAGATCTGGAAACAATTGTTTGTTTCTTGGTTTTCCAGGATATTGTGGCATCACCCAGTTGGATTGTGCAGCTAGTGAGCGAGCATCTGGAGTCAGGGTGATCACACGAAACAAATTTGGTTTATCAGACAAATTCTCAAATTTGTACTAATAGTTCCATAATTAACCTGATGGAGTCGAGCAGGCGAGTTTGTGGAATCAAATGAATTGCCCAATGTGGTCGGGCTATCGTGTCATGCAGGCAATTCACGACATCAAACGAATTACCCAACGAGGTCTGGCTATCATGTTGAGTAGGCGAGTTTCACAACATCAAACAAATTAGTAGAGGGGGTCGGGCTATCATGTGGTAATGTCTGAAGTTCATTTAACGTACGGACAATAAGATTCCCAGATTGGGAATGTCCTACACCGTGTCCACTAGAACATCATTTTTTCCTCCTTCCACATTGTAGTAGGTTGGAGCAATGCATGGAGTTCATATAAAACTGTTGTCATCACCCACAAAGAGAACTCGGTCATGCATTTTGAGCCACAAACTATCAAGGTATACAAGAATCTTCCATTTTGAAGGTTAATCGAGTTCAACTATTGATGAGATTCGACTAAGAAGAGGATTTTTCCCGTCCTGATGCTAAAGTGAAAAACCTTCAGGCGATTAAATAAATTATGATGTGTTAAACCAGTTTAGTTATTCCATTTCTATTCTTATTTTTCTTTTTATGTATTTTAAGTAAAAGACCAACAAAAATAAATCAAAAAGAAAAGGAAAGTTATTTTTTGGTGGAGGTCATTTATCCGATTATTCTTTAAATTTTGATGTTATTTGACATCAGGTGTTCGATGAAATGCTCAACTTGATGGATAAGTTTTTAGTTCTGCTCTTTAGGTCATTAGTCTTTCAGCAATTTGATTTTGTTGCCGAATATTTTTAGTTTTCGGTTACCCTTAGAGAGCTCATGCAGTATCAAAAACTTGTTGATTGGCGATAAGATCATTCCCCAGTGTTTTGATTTGGATTCAATGAAGAGCTGCAATTTTCATGGGAGACTTTCTCCTACTGAGCCAATTGCTTTCAAGCAGGGGACGCCATTGTAGAGAAAAAGTTCTGATACTGGTGATTCACTACGAAAGAGCTTGATTGCTTCCCATCTAGAAGCATAATGGATAGCATGGCTGTTGCACTATTAATTCGTTGCCAATTGAAGAAGATCAAGGGGACGTTGCTCTATTTCGTTCGAGTCCGTATTGGTAAGAAGTAAGATAAGTGTTGCTCGACATAAGCACCACTGATGGCGATTACAAGGATGAGTACCCTTATTTTTTTGGTCTTGTTATCCTGAGAGCATATACACGGCATGACAATTGAGGCGCACGATTCGCACGACAACTAAAAAAACTTTTGACTGGGTCCCATCGTGATGCATGTGGGTCCCATCGCTTGTGACACAGTCGTGTCAGGTGTGCCAACACACTGTCGTGGTGTGTATCATTTCCGTGTTATCCTTAGTTTTCTACCTTTTCTCTTTGATCCCAATCAGCCATATCAAAACTTAATCGAAGAAAATCTGATTTGATTGATTAGGAATCAATTGTATTCAGTATCAATCTTAAAACAGAATTCCATTTAGGAATATTAAACTGCAATCATTATCCATATTTTTATGTTCCCCAACTTTTTTTTTATAAATAAAGATTTGTATTATAGACTTCCCTTCTTATTCTGGACCCTCCATCCAGGACAAGAAGCCTACCATCCAGGATAAGGAATCTAGGCCGTCAGATTAAGATCTGACGACCAAGATTAAAAACATTATATTGCATTCTTTTCGATTACACCACACATTCTCTCCCTTTCGCCGCTCTCATCTTTCATCTGCAAGCTTCAATACTAACACAGTAAACCCCTTTGTCTCATCTCCAAATTCGAAGAAAAGATCAAAATGAAGGTGAGTTCCGTATTATTACGATACGATGTTTGAGGTCTGATCTCAGAGAATCGCAATTCATGTTGTTTGGAAATTTGTTGAGATCTGTTCGTTTGGGGAGATTTCGCTTTTATGGAGATTCTTGATTTGTTGATACCGCACCTTTCTTTACTCGTGGAAAAGTTTAAGTTCCTGATGTGCTTTTTTGCCTTCATACATCTCAGTTATTTCCATAAAAAGTTGAAGATCCTTTTGAAATGATGATACTGTTGTCATATGTGGGCGGATTTCTGAAATTGGACTTCTAGTTTTGAATGGATGATTTCGTCCTCATGTTTGGAATCGATTTCCCTTGATTCAAAGGCAAAAAAGCTGACTGTCACCGGCATCATAGATCCGGTGGATGTGGTAGAAAAGTTGCGGAAACTCTGCCCATCTGATATAATCTCCATCGCGCCGGCGAAGGAGCACGAGAAGAAAAATACCGATACCAAGAAAGAGGAACGGAAGAAAACCAATTATAATGTTTTTTTAATTTTGGTCGTTAGATCTTAATCTGACGGCCTAGATTTATTGTCCTGGATACTAAGCTTCTTGTCATGGATGGAGGGTCTAGGATAAGAAGGCTACTCTTGTATTATATATTTGTATTTACATATTTATATGGTCTTGCCATAAGTTTATGTAGATACAATATTTTGGTTCCCTATATCATTCTCACAAATCCATAGATGAGTACAAATTTTTTGCACCTCTCATATCAGCCAGATTTGTAGTTGGGCGTGATAAAAGGTTTCTTCCAAGTCTAATGGCCTCTATTCGAAGACCATTGTATTGAGGCTCTCCCAAACTTCCCAGGTGCTAATCTGCCACATACAGTCCAAGATTCCAGTCGACCAAGGAGGCAATATACAGTTCAAGTTCAAGACTCTGGAATTGCTGGAGATGTGATGTCACACTTTCTGGAATAGCTGTTCGATGCCAAGCTACAGTAGCATCTTAGTCCAGATTACATTCGTCTCTCGACAGTGGAGAAAGAGATGGTGTGTCGTTTCTTCCAAGGAATTACATAATGGGCATAGAGGATTTGTAAGTGTAATCTCTCTTGTTGCCAAATTATCCTTAGTTGGTAATCTGTTAAACAATAACCTCCATGTAAAAGCTTTCATTTTTGCAGGGACCAATTTATTCCATGAATGGACAAGAGCAGGATCATTTTCAATTGCATTTGAATTAGCCTGTAACATTGAGTAATAGACATCTTTGACAATATATTTAGAGCCAATGTTCCATAATTAGTGATCATACTCCATTGTAGGGGCACAAGCAGTTTGCAGTTCGGTGATTTAACTCTCCAAGGTGCATTACTATAGCCAGCAAAGAAGGAATATAGCTCCAAGAGAAGCTCCAACTCCAACCCTAAGGTTTGATATATGTTCTTTTTCAACAACATTAGCATATTTGTTTCTATTAGCTTCATATAGTTCTTTATACGACTAATCAAAATAGAAATTGAAACGCCACTTTTCAAAACAGAATTTAGTTTGTTGGCCATTTCCAATTTGGTTTCTAAGCATGTGCTAAAACCATTCTTGAGATAGAACATATTTCTTCATGTCATTCCATCAAGAAGAATTTTTAGAGCCTCGACAGACTCTCCATAATGAGATTTAATATCTTACCCCTATAAACTACTTTCTTCATATACACAACATAAATCTTCTCTCATGGTATGATTGTTTTTTGGATATTTTTCAAAACTTAAGTCTTTGTTTTTATTTATTTATGCAAAGGTGGATTTTGGGTGAATTTGTTTCTTTGCCCTGTCAGAGTAAAGAATTTTGCAAAATGCCCTGTCGTGTTGTTGCCAGCAGCATGGCAGGGTTCAATGTTGTTGCCTGCAGTGCGGTTCTTAAGCCGCGCTGAAGTCAGAAGCATTGATTTGTTAATTCGGGATTAAGAAATCCGCACTTCTGGCAGCAGTACGGTTCTTACAATGCGCTGCAAGCTACATTGCGACAAAATAAAATAAAAAAAAGTAGCAAAAAAATACATTAATTTGTAATGTAACAAACCGAATAAATTATACAAATTCCAAATAAATAATGTTCATCTCCGCACAAACTCGCTGTGAGAAATATTCCCCATAAACATCACTTCCACTCTCTCTTGTGCCTGTAAATAATCATCGACGCTCAGATTAGTTGGTTGTTGTGAAGGACCCGTCTTATGATCATGCTGCATCCTCGGCTGTGTTGTACGCTGACGTGTAGGTGCCTGTGTAGGGACTGACACGTCATCAATTTCGCCAACCTTTTATGTATCCTCACACCAATTGATGTTAACCATTCTGGAGTCGGCAGGTCCGAGTTGTTTGTCTTTTAAAATATATCTTGTGCATGTATATTTAAATATTGATAAATAAAATAAATATAATCTAACAAAATAAAATAAGCATACTCTCAAAGAATTAAAACATACCACAAGAGCTATGAAAGGCACTAAATCAACTGGCACATCAGTTTGCTCCACCGGCTGCACGGGAGTACAAAATCTGCGGCTGTGGAGGTCGGCCCAATTCAGATAGCCATCCTCCCAGTTACTGAGCATTCCAAAACCTCTGAAATCTTCGAATCAAGATTAACCCACATGTACTGAAAAAGATTAACCCACATATCAAGATATTGGTCCACATATTATGCCAAATTGTGCTGCCTAATTCTCTGCCCCTGTTTTTTTTGTGCGCCAGTTCTTCCCCTACAACATCCACCCCCTGTGGGATCCCCTGAGTCCAGCTGAATTGGTGAACAGTACGTGTAATATGCACGTACTCGACCACGTCTAAATAAAAGATAGGCCCATCGTATGTCCATAGCATACGATCGATGTCGAGTATACGACTCATCTCGTCGTTTGTATATGGGGTGAAATAAAACTGCAAATCAAACCCATACAAAAAATAATAAACCAGGTTAAACAAACTTGATTAGTGATCATATATTATAAAATCAAGAATATACCTTAAGGGGGCCAACGACATCAAATGATATTCGAAGCATTGGAACCTGGTGCGACCCTTTGTTTCTATTTTTCATCCATATCAAAAATTTATTGTCAAATACTTTGAGAATATGTGCGCGTCTCCGTTGTACGTGAAGCGGAATGATCCTATGAGGACACGGCGCAATGCATCATGAATTGATTAATCTCGAATTAATAATTCTGCACTGCAGGCTTCATCGCGGTTTAAGAACCGCGCTGAAGCCAACAGCGTAGAGTCCTAGTACGCTGCAGGCAGCAACAAGACAAGACATTTTGCAAATTCCTTCGCCCGAACCGGGCAAAAAAACAAATTCACTGTAGATTTTGATCAATTGCCCACCACACACAAGCAACTGGATCCGAACACTAGCGTCTCTGAAAAACTTCCCCTTTACATAAATGGCCAGCCAAGTGTCCAATGATCCGTTAATTTCATCATAAATGTTTGTAAATGGGGATGTCATGCATTCTCAGATCCATAAATTTTACAAATGGACACAATACCAATATTGTGTAAATATAGTTTTTAAATACATATTAGTAATTATTATATTTAGAAATAAACAAATTATGTACATAATTCGATAAACAATATGTTGGTCCCTCCCACATGGAGGGGGACCAATAATTATTAAGATATGAAGACTTTACGCGTGGGAAGTCTTTCAACAAAGGCTGCAAGCATTTCAACAATTTCTGCTGTGTTGTTTTTCATTCGTCTGCCTATAAATAGAGGCTTCAGCTTCATTTTACAACATCACAACACCAACAGCAACGAGAGGAAAAGAAACAAGAGTTTTCTTGTATCCGAGATTTATTTAGGGTGTTCCTAAATTGGGGAAGTGACAAAAATATTGGGGAAATATTTTTGGGTAGATCTCCGGTGTGGGTTAGCCTCTAGATGTTCTAGAGAAGACTCTCTTGTACCTACTATTTTTATAGTGGAAGAATATTTTCGGAGTTTGTCCCGTGGACGTAGCCCAAGATTGAGGGTGAACCACGTTAAATTCTCGGTGTCCATTTATTTTCTGCACCTGCCTGATTTCTCCATTATTATTATTTTATCCGCTGCGCCCAACAAGTGGTATCGGAGCCTGGTTCGGGTGTGTATATATCTGCTTATCGTATGCTCTGTGGTCGCCACTAAGTGGATCTTCCACATCAGAAAATAAGTCAGATTATTACTCACTCGGTCAAAAATATTGGAGGCCATGGAGGTGAAATCCAGCAACATGATCAAGTTAAATGACACAAATTACCACCTATGGAAGAGCAAGATGAAGGATCTTCTATTCGTGACGAAAATGCATCTACCGATATTTACATCGACTAGATGAAGAATGAGAATTCGATCATCTGCAAGTTTGCAGTTTTATTCGGCAATTTGTTGAAGAAGAAAATGTGTATAATCACATTAATGACGAAATGCATGCCTAGAGTTTATGGAGTAAACTCGAAGGCTTGTATGCTTCAAATACCAGCTACAACAAATTATTTTATATGAATAAGTTGGTTCAAATGAGATATCGTGAAGGTACTTCGATTGCAGATCATCTCAATGAATTGCAAGGAGTTGTAACACCATTGTCAAGTATGGGCGTAAATTTTGATGAAGAAATTATCACTCTTCCCGTGCTTACGTCTCTGCCAAAGTCTTGGGAGACTATCAAGGTTACACTTACTAGCTCTCCACAAATTACTATCGAGCTAGTTAAAAGTGTAAACTTGAATGAAGAAATGAGGCGCCGTACACAAGGTACTTCTACACCACATCCCGATATTATGGTTGCTGATTCTAGAGAGCTGAGTACAAGCAGATTCAATTCAAAGCAACGTGACAAGAGTAAAGGAAGATTAAATAAGTACGCCAATGTCGAATGCTATCATTGCAAGAAGAAGGACCACATTAAGAGGTTCTGCCGACAGCTTAAAAACAAAAAAGGAAAAGAAAAAGACGGATAATCCAAGAAAAATAACAACAATGATGATGAAGTAAGTGTAGCTGATGATTCAACATTGTCCATGATGAAGATACTGTCAATTTTACTACCCAGAATACCAAATGGGCAATTGACAGTGGCACTACCATACATGTTACATTTCACAAAGAATTCTTTTCATCATACACACGAGGAAATTTTGGTGTTGTAAAAATGAGAAATGTCAAATTATCAAAAGTGTTTGGCAAAAGAGATAATCCTCTGGAGTTGGAGAATGGTAACAGACTACTACTGAAGAATGTCAGGCATGTTCTAGAAATGCTCCTGAATCTTATTTCTGTTCACAAACTTGATGAAGAAAGTTTTCGCAGCACCTTATACAATGGCCAGCGGAAGCTCACCAAAGAGTCTTTGTAGATTGCTAAAGGCAGGAAACAATCGAAGTTGTATCTATTGTAGGCAAAGCTCTCCTAAAGTATTGTAAATGTAGTGGAGAATGACAATACGATCGAGTTATGGCACAAATGCCTTAGCCATATGAGTGAAAAGGAAATAACGAGTCTTGTGCAAAAGAAGGTGATACCAGAATTGGATCAAATCAAATTGACAAAATGTATTGATTGTCTGGCTGGAAAGCAAAATAGAGTTACCTTCAAAAGATTGATGCCTTCCAAAATGAAGAACGTGTTGGATCTGATGTACTCAGATATGTGTGGGCCAATGACAAAGTCACTTGGTGGTGCTCAATACTTCGTGATTTTCATTGATGATCATTCGCGGAAGACTTGGGTATATCTTCTCATGTCAAAGGATAAGGATCTAGAAGCTTTCAAGCAATTTGTAACTTTGGTGGAGAAATAAACCAATAAGAAGGTGAAATACATTCGCACAGATAACGGATGAGAGCACAATGGATCATTTGATGCTTACTGTAAAGAGCATAGTATTCGGCATCGACTGACACCACCCAAAACACCACAATTAAATGGCTTAGCTGAAAGGATGAACAGAACCTTGATAGAGAGAGTCAGATGTTTACTCTCACAAGCAAAGTTGCCTCAAGAGTTTTGGGGAGAAGTTGTTCTTACAGAAGCTTATATTCTGAATCTCTCACCATGCAGACCTCTGGAGTATGAAACTCTAGAAAATATTTGGTCAGGAAAAGAAGTTTCCTATCAGAATTTGAAGGTTTTTGGTTGCAAAGTATTTGTTCATATCCGAAAGGACCAGAGGTCCAAGTTAGATGCCAAGACACGACATTGCGTGTTCATTGATTATGGCCAAGATTAATTTGGCTATAGATTTTACGATCCAGTTCAGAAGAAGCTTATAAGAAGTCGTGATGTCATTTTTGTTGAAGATCAAAGCATTGACGACATTGTGAAAGCGAAGGAAGATATTCCTAAATCTGATGGTAGTTCAACAAACATGAAGATAGTACCTCCAATGACGTTGCCAAGATAAATTGGAGATGAAGTTAAAAATCATCAATCAGAGAAGAACCATCCAGATGATTCTAGCGGGACTAATCCTGATCATGTTGATGAAGATGGTGATGATGAATAAGATGGTGATGCCAATCCACCGCCAGCTCCAATAGGTTCTCTAGTGCGGACAAGGTCAGGTAGAATTGTCCACCGATCTATCAGGTATCCTCCACAACAATATGTGCTCTTATCTAATGAAGGAGAATCAGAAGGTTATGAAGACTCTATGAATGATGAAAACAAGCAAATGTGATTGAAGCTATGCAGGATGAAATGAAATCTTCGCATGACAATAAAATATTTGAGTTGGTAAAGCTGCCCAAGGATCGAAGAGCTTTGAAAAATAGGTGGGTGTTCAGAATCGAACATGAAGAACACAATCTCCAGTCACGATTCAAAGCTAGATTGATTGTAAAAGGATTCAGCCAAAGAAAGGGCATTGACTTCGATGAGATATTTGCTTTGGTTGTCAAGATGAAATCCATTCGCATCGTGCTAGGCTTAGAGCAAGCCTCGATCTTGAGGTAGAGAAAATGAATGTAAAAACAGCCTTCTTACATGGAGATTTGGAAGAAGAAATATACATGGAGCAGCCACATGATTTCGTGAAGAAAGATAAAGAGAATTACTTTTACAAATTGAAGAAAAGTCTTTATGGCTTGAAACAAGTACCAAGACAGTGGTATAAGAAGTGCGAATCAGTTATCGGGGAGCAAGGCTACAAATGGACTGCTTCAGACTACTGTGTATTCTTGAAAAAATTCTCTTATAATGATTTTGTTATTTTGCTGACATATTGATTGTTGGTCAAAATTCTTCCAGAATCAACAATCTAAAGAAGGACCTAAGCAAGTCATTTTTCATGAAAGACTTGGGACCAACAACTCAAATTCTTGGGATAAAAATCATTAGAGATAAAAGCGCCAAGAAGTTATCGTTATCACAAGAGAAATACATCGAAAAAGTACTTCGAAGATTCAACATGGATAAATATAAAGTGGTTAGTTGTCCTCTTACTAATCATTTTAGATTAAGTTCCAAACAGAGTCCTTCAACGGATGAGAAAAAAGAGAAGATGGAGAAAATTTCATATTCATCAGCAGTTGGAAGCCTGATGTATGTTATGGTGTGTACACGACCATATCGCTTACTCAGTTGGAGTAGTAAGCAGATTCCTTTCAAATTCAGGAATGGAGCATTGGTCCGCAGTAAAGTGGATACTTAGATATCTACGAGGTATTTCCAAATTATGTTTATGTTTTGGGAATGCAAAGCCTGTATTTGTTGACTCGAAAAAGTCTACATCAGATTATCTGATTACATTTGCAGGGGGGCTATGACATGACAGTCAAAGCTATAAAAGTGTGTAGCTTTGTCCACGACTGAAGCTTAGTATATTGCAGCAACGGAAGCGTGCAAAGAGTTCCTCTGGATGAAGAAGTTTTTAAATGAACTTGACTTCTATCAAGAGAAGTATCAGTTATTTTGTGATAGTCAAAGTGTTATCCATCTCTCAAGGAATACATCATTTCATTCGAGATCAAAACATATCGATATTCGATATCATTGGATCAGAGATATATTGAAAATAAAGAAATTGCAACTCGAAAAAATCCACACTAAACAGAATGGATTTGATATGTCGATGAAGATACTTCGAATGGGAGACTTTGAATTTTGTTATACAACTGTCAGGATGATGGAGCCATCCATGTAATCATAAGGGGGAGAATTGTTGTGATGGTCCCTCCACATGGAGGGTCATCCAAATTAAATGTTAGGATTGAAAAAAGGAATTCAAAGTTAGCTGCTTCAACAATTGCTGCTGCAGGAAGAAGGAACGGTGAGAAAATGTGTTTCTCACTGCGATCAGATTCCTACAAATACGGGTATTCGTTCAGTTTCAAACACCACCAATGGGAAGAAAGAAAACACAGGCAGTTTTCTTGTGAGAAAAAGAGAGTTGTTTATGGTGTTTCTTAAATTGGGGAAGTGACAAAAATATTGGAGAAATATTTTTGGGTAGATCTCCGGTGTTGGTTAATCTCTAGATGTTCTAGAAAAGACTCTCTTTGATAAATTTTATATAAACTGGGTCGGCTCTAAATGCGAGTCAACGGCCCGGCCGACCCATCACACTCGGGTCAACGGGTTTTGAATAAATCGAGCCTATGGACAACTGGGTCTCGTGTATGCAGGTGTGCGTGCGGGGCTAAGTTGGTAGGAATGTGGGTGTCACCATTAAAACCT
>JAOYMZ010084262.1:0-11243 GCA_025802335.1 Pinguicula primuliflora
ATCTGGCAAGATATCAAGGGAGGGGCGAGTCCACTCTTCTTCATCATAATGAGACCGAAAGTGACCTCTGATAGCAGTCTTAACTTCTGTTACATCTTCGCTCCATCTATCATCCACTGTCAATCCCCTGATAGTATTTCTCAGCCTATTGTTTTTTACTCTCGTGTTAAAGTACTTGTTGTTCCCGTCACCCTCCTTTATCCATTTTGATCTTGCTTTCTGATAGAGCAGCTTATCTTTACTGTGCAAGGCCTTACTCATATCAATTCTCAACTGGTTTTTCTCCTCGTTTTCTACTTCTGACAAAATTCTTTCCTCTGCTACAATATCTAGTTTTTCAATTTCGGTTCTGACTTTTTCCACATTCATGTCCAGGTTACCAAAGACAGTGGAGTTCCAGATTCTCAGTTTTTCTCTTAGAATCTTCAGCTTCACCTTTAATATATATGTGAATATTCATTATTGATTCTAATTTTTAATCTTTGAAATGAATATTGACTTGTCATCAACATATTATCCTATAGAGCATGTAGTAGACTACCTTTGGGCGGCTAGCATTTTTTTGAATATTGGAATTGATTAATATAATTAAATAAATCAATGGCTAGTTTGTAAGGATTGATCGTCTTTATGGAAAATGATACATAGCTCCAAATTCTATCACTGTGAAACCACTCCACCACGTGACACATATTATTGAATATACCAGTGGACCCGATTAAGTGTTAAAAATAACACTTACATGTCACTCAATATCATACTGACACGTGGCAGAGTGAGTTCGGAGTTGAGCAATTTAGAGTAACGTATATCACTTAATCATTTTTTTAGTGTCGAGCAAAGAGACTCCAACGATGCAAAACTAATTCTGACCTACTACCTAAAGGTGTACCTGATATTGTATTTAATGAAGATACTCAGTTTCAACATAAGAGGATTGGGAGACGACCATAAAAAGAAGGAGGTTTTTGATCTTATTCGCAAGCATAAGTGCAGTTTGTGTGCCTGCTGTAAGAAACCAAAATGAGTAGCATTGATGACAGAATATGTGCTAGACTATGGGGCGGAGTAGACTACGATTTTATGACATTTCCAGCACAAGGAAACTCGGGTGGAATCCTTAGTAGCTGGAGAAAGGATATATTTACACTGACGAGTTCTTGGTCAGCAGAAGGGTTGTTAGAAATATGTGGCAGATGGGGAGAGCAGCAGGAGACTGTACGAATAATTAATGTATATTCTCCTTATATTTTGAGCAGAAAGAGAACATTATGGTCACTCTACTATCACAGATACAACTATTCCCCAATGAACCTATATGATGCTGTGGGGATATCAACTCCATACGAGACAGGGGAGAAAGAATGGGAAGGAGCAGTAGTTCTCGTGCAGAAATACAAGAATTCAATGCCTTTATTAAGAGCTCAGAACTCATAGACCTCCCACTACAACTCAGAAAGTTCACATAGTTTCAGCCTGGAGGTTTAAGTGCAAGCCATATAGACAAATTTATATTATCTGAAGGATGGCTAAAAATGTGGCCTGACCTGCAGCAAGTTGCATTGGATAAAAAACACTCTGATCATTGCCCTCTATTGCTTGAAGATTCCAGGAATTGGGGCCCGAAACCATTTCGAGTTATCGATGCCTGGTTTCAGCATCCAACCTATGAAACCTTTGTGCAGAATAGTTGGGAACAAACTTTGACAACATGAAATTCCGACTTTGTATACCAGCGAAGGTTGAAGCAATTAAAGGATCTACTCAAACACTGGAATGTGGATGTATCTGGAAGCTACCTATCAAAATTAAACTATTGGAAGCTGAGGTGAGGCAACTTGAGATGATAATGGAGGAACGACGACTTGCTGATGCAGAAAGAGGTACTAAAAACAGATTGGAGTGGAGTTATCAAAACTTGGTAAAATGCAAAGCTGTGTGACAAAATGAGATTTGGAACGAAATGGCTGAAATGGATGCAAAGCTGTGTGACAACTGCACAACTCTCTGTCACGATGAATGGAAGTCATTGTGGGGAGTTCCAAATGCAATGTGGATTAAGGCAAGGTTGTTCCTTATCGCCCTTGCTATTTGGAATTGCAGCATAGGGCCTCAATATTTTGTTGACAAGAGCAGTAAGATGTGGCCAGGTGAAAGGATATGTGCTGGGCAGAAAACGGGTTCAAATTACGCATCAACAATATGATGATGACACAATTATTTTTGGGAATGGTTTACAAGATGGCACATATACTATCAGAAGAGTGCTACAAATATTTGAGGCTGTTTCAGCCTCAAGGTGGATTACAGCAAGAGCAAATTGTATTCTATCAAACTTAGACACTCTGAATCCATAAGACATGCAGTTATCCTACGGTGCAGAACAAAGATTGTTCCAATTAAATACTTTGGAATCTCGGTTGGCTCTAATCCTCGCAAGGTAAGCACATGGAAGCCTATCCTGAATGTTATTGAGAAAATACTCTTGGGCTGGGATAACAAATATATCTCCTACGGTGGAAGACTAGTTTTGATTAAGTCGATCTTAACAAGTGTTCCACTGGTCTAATTCTCAATTTATCGTGCCCCTAGTATGATTTTTAACACTCACAAGACTATTTCAAAAGTTCTTATGGGGAGGGAAGATAGATGGATAGTGGAAGATTAACTGAATAAGTTGGAAATACGTCTGTTATCTAACTGAAAGAGGGGGCCTAGACATTAAAAGTTTGAGGAAGTTCAACGAGGCCTTGCTAGCTAAATGGGGATATAGAATGTTGGTGTTGGATGACTCTTGTACATGGATAAAGGCTTTAGACAGTCCTTATGGCGATTTACATCAAGACAGACATATGCTGTCATTCCTTGATCACCCACCTAGGTAGCGTGATCTAATATCAAAAGTTCTTAAAGGACGTGGTTTGAGGAGAGATTATGTAGAAAGTTGGGCAAAGGCGATGAAACATTCTTTTGGCGGGAGAAGTGGCTAAGTGACTCCTATTTTCAGGAAAAATACCCAGAACTATATATTGTTGCGACGGATAAAAATGTAACTCTGGCACAGAAGGGTGTTTATTAACATGTGGAATTGGTGGTGGCTATGGGATGGTATGTGTAATGAAATCGAGATCCAACAGTTTTCTAACCTACTGGCTGACTTGGAACAAGCTCCAGCCCCAACAGCGGAGCTAGATCATTGGCAATGGCATGACGAGTCTTCACATGAATACTCAACTAAGTTAGAGTATGCAAAAATTATGCAACCATAGTGGACAGACCTGATGGACCAGTATAATGCAGATAGGGCGTGGAATTCATTGGTTCCTTCTAAGATTAATCTCTTCAGTTGGAGACTTTTGCATCGTCGATTACCAACTCGGAAAAATTTGCACCGGCGTGGAATGCAACTTTCTACAACTACCTGCCCACTCTGTGAAATAATGGACGAATCAGAAATACATCTATTTTATGAATGCTCAATCACACAACATTATTGGAAAACGTTCTACGAGTGGCTGAACATACTAGAGTTTGCGCTAATTCAAAAGGACGAGGATAATTTGGCAGTACACATGCAACGATTACAGGCGCCCTGGACTGCGAAAACATGGAAATCAATCTGGCAATTAGCTTGTTGGCAGATCTGGAAACATAGAAACAAAAAGATATTTACAAATAGAAAGATGAAACTGTGGAAAAATTAAAGCTGGAAGTGTGGCTTATCTTCAGAACTCTGCATCTCCTCCATGCTATATCTGCATTTAGTGACTGATGCCATGAGTCGTAGCTATGCATCTCTAATCAGGTGATTCCGATAAACAATCGATGATAAGGCTTCGACGCTTTTCTGAAGAAGGAGGCTTGCGAGATGAATGATGAGCAACATTGTAAAGAGGCGGGCTCTGGCGGCTACCGAAAATTTGTTGGACAGACCGATAACACGGTCGTCGGACGTCGACGGAGCTGGTGGGAAAATTGAGTCTCGCTCTCTGAACGATACAGATGCCCAGCGGTTCTTGACAGATGGCGGAGTTACGGACACATGTCCTGAGGTGCGTCTCGCTTGCAGAAGAGAGATATGGAAGTGGGCATTTGGAAGTGGGCTTGGACCTTCTATGCATCATGATATATTTTGTAAGCCCAAGGACAACCCAAAAATGTTGGGTCTATATTATAAATAATTATAAAAAGCAATAAAAAACTTTACTTACCAAAAAAATTTTATCATTTTTTTACCTTGTAAATAGAAATATTTTTCACATGAAATGTAGCTTCAATTATCAAATAATTAAATCATTTTAAATGCCACCTTTACAAAAGCCCTAATTGTCGGCCACAATTGCTAAAAAGCCGGAATATTAGCAATACCCAATCGCGGCCCATTTGGCAAGAGACCAAGGATTGGACGAGCGCGCGTCGGGCTTCAAGAAGCACACACACTAGGCCCTAGGGCTCGATTAATTTGGGTTCACATGCATGCGATTTTTTTTAGGTTGGTAATTACAAGATCAGTCCGGATCTTGTTGTCTCGATTAATGTTCTATGGTTTCGAAACCATGAATTATCATAAGAAATTCGATGACAAATTATGATTTGAGATCATAGATATTAATTAGTACACTACTGGTCTTGAAAATTACTTCTATATCGAATTAAGAGCGTACCTCACTCACTATATCATCTACTTAAAAGAGCACATTTACATTAAAACCTGACCATTTTCCTCACTATATCGTATACTTAAAAGAGCATATTCACATGAAAACTTCACCATTTTTTTTATGAGAAAGTGCTGTCACATATCAATAATTGAACCCAACTAGACTAAAGTTTCATTCATGTGAAAGAGCCAGCTCCAAATTGCACATTATTGTCTCATCATTCACCGAAGTAGCAATACTTTCCAAATGGTAAAAGTTAGGTTAAGTTTATGGATGGTCCACCTTAAAAGATTCAACTAGAAATGATATATCCCACCAACAAAATAGCACCAAATGTGCACAAAAAAGAAGCATTGGGCCACATCCAGAAGTGATGAAGCTAGATTTTTTTCAAGAGCACAATTAAGATAAGCATTTTTATCTTTTCTTGTTTTTTTGCCACAATAGCATTAATGTTTTCAGGGAGAGTCTGATTCATTAAGTTATTTGATTCCTAAAAACATAATGGTAAAGACAATATGTCATATCTTTTAATATACTATATTCTATAAAAAAATTTATATTTATTAAACCAACCTAAATGTTCGAAGAAGGGACAGCAAGTTTTGTTATTAAAAAGTGACTTGGTGGAAATTTTTTAAGAGTAAAAGAAAATAAATTGTTTTGCATCAAAACCTCAACGAACATAGTTCTATGTACCACAATAAATATAGAAATCGCACTCTTAAAAAGAAATCATTTAGTCTCCGAACACATGAAAAAATGAACATAAATCAAGTAAAGAAACCAACCGCGTATATTCGATAAAGATAGACTCATATTTCTCACAAGCAAATTGAGGTTAACTAATTAGAATGAAAATGTTTGGCTATTTATATTTTATATTATCTAATAAAATAATATATTTTTTATTTTAAAATACAATTTTTGTTTTGTTTTTTAGGAGGAGGCCATGTGTCCCCTCTTTCGGACTTATGTGGCTTGGCCACCATCAACAATTATGGCCAATTGAGTGTTGGCACCATATCATTCTTATATTTTTGGTGACAATTTTCGGTGCAATATATAAGAACTCTGATACAACAAAAGGCATCCGTTCAACATTCAGAGCACCATTTTTAATTGATTTTGCGTACCGATTGCATCTTAATTCCACGAATTAATAGACAAAATAATATATAATACATAAAATTACAAGATAAAAATAATATAAAATTTATTGCACCCTTAAACTTTAAAATAAACATTCCTTTATTTTAATTTTGATTACTTCCATTCCAACATCCCTTGTAACAGACTCGTTTAGGAAAATTTATACACATGAAATCAAAAGGTTCATGCTCCTCTAGATTATTAGATTGTGGATAATTTTATTATACCTTTTGATTTAAAGAAAACATTCATTTATTGATTTTAGAAATCTTGATAATAAATTAGGTGGAAGGATATGAGAATATTAGACTTTTAATGTCTTTATGTAGTTTTTCAGTTGGTTAATCTCATTTCGACAACAGATAATAGCTCTGTTCGAGAGTCCGGCCGTTTTGGCCACCTAGGTGCCGTCTAGGAGGCCAAAAATGTCAAGTCGCCCCGGGATTTTACTATAAGGCACCACATTTAAGGCACCTCAAATGCATCACATCACTTGTGAGCGCGCACACACACGTGTGGGTGTGGGTGTGTTTATGCACATGTGGTGCATTTGTGGTGCCTTATAGTAAAATCCCCCAAATTTACCCTAGGCAATCTGGCTGGACGACTAGAGACAATATTCTTAAAATATAGTATATGTAAATAAAATAAATTAAATTTGCTGACAGTTATACGCCGCCTAGGAGACCGTTCTGACCGCCCAAACGGCCTAGGAAGCCCATAGACTGCCTAGGAAACCTCATAGACCGCCTTGGAAGCCTCATACACCGCCTTGGAAGCCCCATAAACCGGCTAGCGTACAAGACGCTCAACATTTTCTCAAACCTTGGATAATAGTAGTCTGAATTGAAAAACTATGAACATAGGGCGCGGAAAAAGGATTGAGGAAGTGGATAGATATATGGTAGAAGATGAGGAAGAAAATATTAGTGGCACCTTTGATTGATATCCATCCACCCCTCACAAAAGGAGGAGACTTTTTGACCGTTAAATTTAACCACCATTAAAAAAGGTAAATAGGACAAGATACATCAAATAGTAAATACAAAGCACTGGTTCCATTAGGGAGGGGAAGAAACACGGAACAGGGAGAGATTCTATTGGGCCGGCCATCCTGCTCTCGACGGTAGTTTCGGCTTCGGCGGTGGCAGTGGTGGCACGGTGGCATCACGTTTATTGAGTCTCTCCAAGTAGTCCTCTTCATCCTCCTTCACATCAAAGGGGAAAAAAGGTACAAACATACATTCAACCTCAGAAATTGAAGGGCTGTTTGCGATTTTGATTTCTAAATGTGATGGGATTCTTCAAGATCTGATCATTGTTTTCACTTTCTATTTCCTTTAAGAGATCATGTGTTGATATACATACATACATACATAAAAATGCGTGTGCATTTGTTTGTAACTGCGTGATTGTGTTCTGTATTAGGCAGACATGAAACGTGACAAGGGCTTATTTTGGGCATTGGATTTCGCTCAAGGACAGAGGCATTAGGTGAAAATTTTATACTTTTCGCATTCTCAGTTTAAGTTTTATCATTTTGCTTTTAATATTTTCTTCATGTTTGTACTTGCATCATAATGCAATGCTTCTTCTGAATCTGACAAATGCATAGATGCTGCTTATGTTATTTTCTATGAATTATTCATATCTGAAAACTAAGCTTTCCATCTTTGGAGGGGTGATAGTTGCATTATTACAGGGGGAACAAGCAAATATTGGTGCTATTGGATGTTATTTGCATATTCAGAAACGCTTCTGGTATAAAGAAGTACACTTCGACTTCTGGACTCATTCTCTGATCCAAGAATGCAACTGAAGTCCATTTTTAGAGATATTAAGGGAAAAACTGGGAGAGATAAGAAGAGCAAACCAATTGAGCAAAAATCCGGGCATGTATGCCTAAATATGCAGTCTTCTCCAAGGGGACCACCATCACAGGAAAGCCCCTGGACAAACTTACCACTTGAGCTGCTCCTTGATATTATCGGTAGACTAGAAGCCGATGAGGCCAAATGGCCGGCAAGAAGGGCTGTCGTCGCCTGTGCTGCGGTTTGCAAGTCGTGGAGGGCGATAACTAAGGAGATTATTAGGACTCCTGAAGAATGTGGCTTAGTCACTTTTCCCATCTCACTCAAGCAGGTATTCTGGGTTTTTGCTGTGCTTGGACTTTTGTTGAATATCAGGATTGTTGACAGAACCTTTCCTCAATCAGCCAGGGCCGAGAGATTCACCTATTCAATGCTTTATCAGGAGGGACAGGGCAACATCAACTTATAGATTGTTCCTTGGCTTGAGTCCTGGTAAATGAAGAGCCTTTACTTCGATTGATTATGCCATTCAGTTCTCTGCTATGTCTGATTCTGACTAATTCAGAACTGAAAAAAAACAGCTCTTGCAGGGAATTCAAGCAAGTTTCTGTTGGCAGCAAAGAGGATCCGGAAAGCCACAAAGACAGATTTCATGATATCTTTGGCTGCAAATGACTTTTCTCAGACCAGTGAAAAATATGCTGGGAAACTGAGGTGCCGCCTTGTTAGAATGAGCTTCTCTCATTTGTCTTTATCTATTTATCTGTATCAGTACCCAGTCTCTCATTACTGATGCACTTGAATGATCAGGTCAAATTTTTTGGGTTCCAAGTTCTTTATTCACGACTGCCAGACACCGAATTGTTCTTCTATCCCATCCCGTGGTTGGTCGTGGAAAAGAATCTCACCAAGGAAGGTGTCACCGAGGCTACCAGTTTGCAGCTATAATGTCGCCAGCATATCGTATGAGCTCAACGTTCTTCGCTCGAGAGGGCCAAGAAGAGTGCGTTGCACTATGCATACAATCCCAGTTTCAGCCACCGGAGAAGGTGGAAGTGTCCCTCCTATCCCGACAAATCCCAGTCTTCATGTCGATGCATTTCGCCGTCCAACTGTGCCAGCCAAGTCGAAAGGTTCATCCAAGAACAGTACTGAACCTCTGGTTCTGGAAAACAAGGTCCCCAGATGGCATGAGCAGCTACAATGCTGGTGTCTGAACTTCAGAGGACGCGTGACTGTTGCATCTGTCAAGAACTTCCAGCTTGTGGCTGCTGTAGACTTATCACAGAATGGTTCTGCTTCAGAAGATGAGAAAGTTATTCTGCAATTCGGGAAGATTGGCAAAGACATATTCACCATGGATTATCGATATCCTCTTTCTGCCTTTCAGGCCTTTGGGATCTGTTTGAGCAGCTTCGACACAAAACCAGCATGTGAATAGTCATTCTACGTTGAAAATTGGCATGTTTTTTTCTCTACTCCTAGGAAGAAAGTGTGATTGATTTCAAGTTTGATGCTTTCTGTACCATACAAATAGATGAATCTGAGAGATGAAGAATATTTGTTCAGCAGTTTCACTATACACAGCATTGCTTAATCGTTATTATATCCTAAAGTAGTATATGTCTCTTCATGTTCAGAGAAGATCTACATTGCTTTTGTTGTCCTTTTGCTGGCAGCCGACGCGGCAGCCATGGCGTCGATGCTTCTCCGGGTTCTCAGGTTCAGAATCACCTGTTTCCAAGAAAAGACCTCTTAGGCATCTTCTTCTTACAGATGGCTTGTACATAAGTCTTCCCATACGGGAAATGTCAACTTCATCTGTCTGTACCTGAGCATAACTTATACCTTCTCTTGACAGTAGCAGCGCCTTCCGAACAAGAGTAACAGCCATGTGAACTCCCGGGTTTCTCTCCGCAACGGCACCATAGAACACAATGGAGTTATTGATTCCTTGTGCATTGTTGTTTACATAAGCCTCAGTTGGCTGATCTTCTTTAGCTTTCGCATCTTCTGCCTGTTTTCCTTTGGAACTCTCCTCTCCATCTGTTCTCTCTTCACTACTTCCACCAGAACTTCTCTTGTAGCCTCTGTGAATATGAACCGGCTCGACCCTTGTCGAAGAATTCGAACTCATTTGCATGGAGGCCCCTCTGTTTTCTCCTGCAAGTGTTATCACATTTACAGGGCTGCTATAAACCCCAGCTTTAGTGTCTCCAATGGACATATGCTCTTCAGAACCACCATTCAGACCAAGAACGTTGTCATTAACTTCATTCCTATTTCCTTGCACTTGCACCACTTCCTTCACATCTTTCGCTTCCTCATTCAACTCAACAAGGGATTCTCCGTGTTCGACACCCGTTTCTTCGACAGTTTCACCACTGAAATCACCATCGGAGACGCTGGAAACAACCTCAAGTTCCGTCTGAGGTTCCTGTTCGGATGTTGCAGGGGGCAGGCCTTTCTCACCACTACTAGCTAAAGTCAGTGCTTCATCAACACTAGACACCTTCTCATGTATTTGTCCCGATTCTTCTGATGGCAAATCAGGCTCTCGTAATGGCTGGGATTCAATCGCAGAAGCTGGAGGATCAGCCGGTTGCACCTGCAGGTTTTCACGGGACTCAGTTTTCAGTGGTGCCGTGCTTGTGGATGCTGCAGTGGCTCCGCCATTCAACTGGCTGGCATTTATGGATTCACCTGCGCGCATAGCGACCGGCGGTGAGGAGGCGGCAGCCATGTTCATTGGCAGGCGCCTCCGCAGTGCTGGTGCCAAGAACCGGAAGAAGGGCCTTCGATCCCCCATACAAGAAGTAAATAAAGGAAGTGAGAATATGTGTTCGATTGTTTAGAGACCACTTATATCTTTCTGCAACATAGAGAAGAACCTGCCAAGATTTTGCCCATCGTTGTCAACTAGGTACTTATTCTTTCTCCTATTTCATAAGAAAGCCCAAAACTGGTTCTTTCCCTGATGAGGAAACAAACTACGCTCATCTAACTGATAAGGGGAAAGCCTTACCCACTCATTGAAGAAAAGAACAAACAGTCAACAACTACATTATGAATCTGCTCAAAGAGGAAGGTCCTCCAAATTCTGCAGAAGGTATTCCTTAGTTAAAGGTGAAAGAATAGTTTAGTATTCTGAATCTGAATCTGCTCACAGCGCAGTTGCTCAAGATGACATGAGTAATGTTATACAGAGAGATCACTGCTAGAAATTCATGGAATCTGGAAAATTGATAATGTGCATCTGCAATGCTACTTCCCCATTTCTAATCCAATTTTAAAGGAGATTGAAAAGTAAACCAACTACAATCAGAGGCATAATTCCAACAAATAATTTTTTTTCTTTTGGCATAACTTAAGATGCAGAGAGTTAAAGTCAGAGAACAAAATTCGACACAAAAGGGAAGAGAATATATTACGTAACAAGTAGCATGGGCATGCCTCAGTAAACTCTAATTTGATGCCTCGTATGGCATTTCGTTTAGAATAATGCTACATGTCCCAACATTTTGTCCCTAATTCATCCCTAAAAAAATAAAAGATTAGTTATTTAACATACAAAATTCTTAATGACATTTAAATGATAGACTAAACTTGCAAAATTCTT
>JAOYMZ010084273.1:0-26914 GCA_025802335.1 Pinguicula primuliflora
GGACATATTTTGCCCCTCGCATTTGCATTGGTCGATTCTGAGAGCGAGGCTGCATGGTATTGGTTTTTAGAGAGATTGACATTATACGTGACCAAATACAGATCTACTTGTCTAATTTCTAACAGAGGAATAGGCTGTCTGAATGCAATTAGCCGACTTCCAGCATTCAATGGCCAGATCGATGTGAACAGATATTGCCTACGGCATATTTGTTCGAATGTTAGTGCGTATTATAAAGATAAGACGGTGAAGGAAATGGCTTGGAAAGCGGGTTCGATGACGAGCAAAATAAAGTTTCATGACCAAATGAATTAGATTCTTGCTCGTAACCTTGCTGCGAACCAATACTTCGCTGAAATTGATGTACCTAAGTGGACCGTGTCCTACGATGATGGTGCTCGTTTTGGAATAATGACAACGAATTAGGTCGAGTACTTTAATAGAGTGCTTAAGGGTGCACGACATCTTCCAATCACCTCAATAGTGCAATAGATGCAGGAGAGATGTATTAAATATTTCAAAGCACGAATGAGTGATTGTGCGAGAATTACCTCAAAGTTTGATGCATGGAGCGATAAAGTTAAACTCTTCTACGACACTGCAACTAAGCGCGCCCCAAAGCATATTGCAAATAATTTTGAGCCTATATGGGCGCCTGAGAGGTATGTAGCGCAAGTTACAACCCAAAAATTAGGAGAAACGCAGAAAGTCATACTCGCTGATCGTATGTGTTATTGTGGGAAGTGGTCGTGGTCTGGCATCCCCTACTCGCACGCGATACACGTTATTTTCCTTATATCTAAACTTGATATTTTGTTAAATATTAAATTTAATCAATCAAATATATGTAGGTTTGTTGTAAATACAGTGTGAACCCTCTGGATTACTGCTTCTCGAAAATGACCATCCAAGCTCTTAAAAGGACATATGAATTGTCATTCTTACCGTATGGTCCAATGTTTGAGGTACCTGTGCCACCTTTCACGCTAACGCATTCCCTAGTTAGACGGCAAAGGGTAATGCTAGGGCCAGAACTCCAAAGAACAAAGTGAGAGAATACCAAACGAGATGGACGCAGGAAAGAAGAAAAAACAACGCAGAGCAAATATTAATTTCATTAAATTTGATAAATTAAATGAATATATATCTAACCGTACACTAATGTTTTTTTGTAGAAGGAGCAGCACTCTCCAGAAATGCAACCTGTCGGATTTTATGACCCACCGTTTTGATTCATTTGTTATTGACATGTATTTGAAAACTCTAATTAATGAAATTTAATTATCAATGAACACAATTTATTACAAATATGAATTAGAACAAGTACACATTTTTTATTACAATGTGTGTTGAGCCTTCCTAAATCACAATATTAAATTATTTTTCGTCCCTTGCCATAACTTTGTCAAGTTTAACCCTCCTAAATTGCAATGTAGAGATCAATTCATCTACTTTCTCGTATAATTGATAATACATATTTTCGTTGAATTTTACATGATGACTCACCGAATATATGTATCATCAACTATGTAAAAAAATAAATGAACTGATCTCCACATTACAATCTAGAAGGGCTAAACTTGTCAAAGTTATAACAAAGGAATGAAAAAATTTAATAACCACGTGTGGTTGACCGGATGTTATCCTTTGGTATGAATTCCGCCCATAACGAAGGAGTACATTGTTTCTCCAACATTCATTCATTCGCCAAAGTGCACATCCAGAACCTCAGTGACGAAATAACTATGTAACCGCCGTCATAGGAAGGTTAAATTCGACAAAGTTATGACAATGGACGAAAAAAGTAATCCCGCCCATGAGGATGATTATACCAGCGGCGTCGCTTCAACTGTAATCTATGTACCAATTCATAATAATTCATAATTAATTCTTAACAAATTGTAACACTTAGGAAAACTAAAAAAAAAGTAAAGAACAACTTAATCTTTACTGCTAGCGGACCTTTTGGCGATGGCTTGTGAGAATGACGGCTGACATCTCTTTCGAGAAAAAAACGATGAAATAAAAAAGAGGGGGCTCTCCATTATAAAGAGGACATCCCAGTCTTTGGAAATCTACATCTCGCTTTTAGGAAAGTCGAGGGTCATGCCCGGTTTTCGAAAGTCCAAAAATCCTTAATTGCGAGGATTAGTGATTTTAATGTCGTCCTGTCATGCAACAAATGGTATTGCCATATCCCGATCTTTCCAAGTCCGGACTCATGTCTCGGACTTCTGAAATTTTGGCGGTGTCAATTTCAGAAAATGCGCAATGACTTTAAGACACAAAAAAATTGTCGGATTTGTGGATAGTCAATTTCTTATTTGCACAGTTTTAATCTCAGTCATCCAATTAGATTTGATGGTTGAGATTAAATCTGGAATATTAGGCTTGGCCCAATTTTTCCTAACAGATTGTCGCCTACAATCTCTTGCGCCCAAGCGGATTTCCCCACAATCTTCATCTCTTGCTAACTAAATTCTAGTCGTGCTCCATCGAGAAATTCTCTCTCTTCCCGTCGTGCTAGAGTTGACGCCCAGAGGATGCCATTTCGCCTTGAGTTCTGTTGGAAAATATACATTTCGTAGAGATTCCACTTAAACTTCGGAAAAGACTAAAGATGGAATATAAACGATTACGAAATTATATATGATGTATGGATGAATGGAAAATTGATATCTAAAGAAAAACACAATATGTGTAAGAATATTTCAAATATGAGTAATATATATATTATTATATATATTATCTATTTGTGAAATATTTTAAATACAATTGATATATATAAATATATATTTATGTATGTATATTGTGTAGAGAGATTACAACTTACAAACGAGTTTGTAACTTATAAATCTGCATTAGTATGAGATTTATGGGTATTAGAGCTTCATTAAGTTGAAGATGAAGAGTTTTTCTCATCAGTATAATTTCATTGTCCATCTATAAAAGAAAAATCCACCCACATATTTGAACACACAAAATATTGAGTCTAGACTTTCTTTTGGTTTCTTACTTCATTCTTTAGGCCCATTTGTTTTGAGTCCTTGGTGATAGAAGGAAGACACAGTTTGAGTTCGCCGGAATAGTACTGCAAGTGCTGTGCAAAGCTATTCGTTCTTCGTTATATCCTGGGAGACAGACGTTCAAATTCTCAAAGTACCTAGGAGAGGACGAATCTGTTTTAAGGAAACTGTGATTCACAGGCCTCGGAGATTCCAAAGAAATCTTGAAGTTTTTAGTATTCGGTATAAGGTTGATCAAACTGTTATTTCCCTACACTACCATTTCTTACAATCGTAAAACAGAGTTTCTCTCTATTATATTGGGGACTAACAGTTTATTTTGTAGTTTGAAGAACTATGATAGAATATGAAAGATAATAAATTTTAGGTTCCTTCAATTTTCATCACCACTTACATGATGAGATTAGTAGAAAAGAAAACAGGAAATTATTAATATTTTCTTGTTGTTTTCTTATTCTCACTAATTATTTTAGTTGATGATATGTGAATTATTTTTGAAAAGGAAAATTGAATTAAGCTTATCACGATTTTATTGAAAAACGTAATTGTTGATATGCATAGGTTGATACCTATTTTGGTTGTATATTTAATAAATATGATAATGTTATTGTGTCAAAACATGTTATGAGAAATTAGTAAATTACAAAGAGTTACGATTTTATGGTGTTATCCATCAGACATTTTTTGGGTGAAATAAATTATAATACATCCATTGTGTAAGATGGATGAGCATGGAATTAATTTTGTCCAAACTCATAAATAACTAAGCATTTATGTATAACTCTTTGATTTCCTTACGTTACAAACTAAGAGATATGAAGGCATGCTTCAATTCTTGTTGGTATAGAAAGTGAGGAAATATTATGTACACTTTAGATCTAGAATTATTGAAATTACTAGATTGATTGTATTTATATTTCCATATCTGAAATATTAATTGAATTTTCTACTTCAAGTTTACTAACCTTTTAAGTTTCTTGTATTGTAGAAAATGGCAAATAATGTTGATAGACTTAACGATAGATTGCTCAATGTTGGAGACTTCTCCAAACTATCATTGGCACAAGTTGAGATCCCATGTGATACTTAACTCTTTGGGGGGCGCATGGAAAGAATGGTCCCGAGAACATCTATTGTGATGATTTCTCAGATGACATCTATTCCAATGTGACATACTAAAGAGTCGGAGAAACCTATTACAATTTCAATGAGAATGACAATAAAAGATATTGTTCTACCTCATGTTATTGAATCTTGAAAGATTCTTGATATATGATTCTCCTATTATTAGAGAGGATAGAACACAAAGTATTGAATGTTATGAAAGCATATTGGCTTTCTTTGGTAACAAATACTTTATTACTTTCATCAATGACAATACAAAGTATTGTTATATTTGTTTGATGAAAAGTAAAGATGAGGCTATAGAGAAATTTATCCTCTATAAGTAAGAAGTAGAAAATCAACTTAATAAAAAAAATTAAGATGGTTCGAAGTGACCGTGGTGGTGAATATGTAAAATCATTTGGTGCATTTTGTGCCCAACATGGAATAATTTACGAGGTCAATGCTCCTTATTCCCACAATCGAATGGGATTGCGGAAAGAAAAAATAGGACATTGAAAGAAATGGTGAACTCAATGTTAATCAGTTCTGGTTTGCCACAGAACATGTGAGGGGAAGCTGTGCTATCAGCAAATTATCTTTTAAAAAAGATACCCCATAAGAAAGTCAAAAAGACACCCTATGAATTGTGGAAAGGAAGAATACTTTCCTACAAATACTTGAAAGTGTGGGGGTGTCTTGCTAAGGTAGCAATACTGTTACCAAAGAATATGAAAATAAGTCCTAAAATGGTGGACTGTGTTTTCATTGGATACGCACATCATAGTAGTGCATATCGATTTCTTGTGTATGAATCTCAAAATCCTAATATTCATAAAAACACAATAATGGAATCAAGAAATGCTTCGTTCTTTGAGGATATATTTTCATACAAATCCAAAGAATTTGCAGAAAGTTCTTCAAAAGAAATCTCTTTGAGGATGACATTGGTCAAGAAGATAATGAAAAAATTGTAGAAACTCAGTAAGAGCCTAGACGTAGCAAAATGACAAGAATAGAAAGATCCTTTTGATCAGATTTTCCAACCTATATAGTTGTGGATGAACTTCGAACCTACAACGAAATTGTAAATTCTACAGAGGGTCCTTTATGGAAAGAAGCCATAAAAGGAGAAATTGATTCCATTATGTACAATCATACTTGAGAATTAGTGGACCTCCCTCCAGGATGTAAACCATTAGCCTCCAAATGGGTTTTCAAACAGAAAATAAAAATAGATGGAACAATTGAAAAGTTTAAGGCCCGACTTGTGATCAAAGGATACAAGCAAAAGGAAGGCTATGACTATTTTGATACTTATTCTACCGTGTCGAGAATAAATTCAATAAGATTGATTTTAGCAATTGCTGCATTGCGAAATCTTGAAGTACGTTAAATGGATGTAAAAACTGCTTTTCTTAATGGAGGTCTTGATGAAGAGATCTACATGAAGCAGCCTGAGGGTTATGTAGCTTCTGGACAAGAAAAGAAAGTTTGTAAACATGTGAAGTCATTGTATGGACTCAAACAAGCACCCAAACAATGGCATGAGAAATTTGATCATGTCATGATAACCAATGGGTACAAGATCAATGAGTGTGACAAGTGTGTTTACGTAAAGACTACAGAACAAGGATATGTGATCCTATGTTTATATGTAGATGACATACTAGTTATGGGGAATAATAATCTAATAGTAAAATGTACCAAAGACTTGCTTAACTCAAGGTTTGATATGAAAGATATGAGATTGGCGGATGTAATTTTAGGAATTAAAATTATGAGAACGCCAAGTGGAACCATATTAAGTCAGTCACACTATATTGATAAGACTCTTGACAAATTTAATAAGGATGATTCTAACTTGGCTAGAACTCCAATTGATACCCGTCAACATTTGTCAAAGAATAAAAGAGAGTGCATTGCTCAAATAGAATATGATAGAGTGATAGGCAGTCTGATATAATTAATGAGTTGTATAAGACCAGACATCGCCTATACTGTTGGTGTATTGAGCAGGTTCAAAAGTAATCCAGGAAGTGACAACTGGAAAGCAATCACAAGAGTACTAAGGTATCTTAGATATACTCGTGATTATGTGCTACATTATACCCGAGATCTCTGTGTATTAAAAGGATACACTGATGCAATTTGGATATCTGATATACATGAATCTAAAGCTACTAGTGGATATATTTCACTATTGGAGGCGGAGCGATTTTTTGGAAATCAGCTAAACAGACCTTAATAACCAGATCCATGATGGAATCTGAATTTGTGGCATTGTATAAATGTAGCGAAAAGACTGAATGGTTATGTAATTTTTTGGAAGATATTCCAAAATGGCCAAAACCAGTACCAGCAATATGTATACATTGCGATATCCAATCTATAATTGGTAGAGCCTACAATGTGTTATATAACGGTAAATCGAGATATATATGTCGTCGACATAATTCCGTTAGACAACTGATCTCAATTGGAGTTATCACCATAGACTTTGTAACATAGTGGATCCGCTAACCAAAGGGTTAAATAGAGATCAAGTTGAAAAGATATCGAGAGAAATGGGTTTAAAGTCCATAGAATGATAAGGTATATGCAAAGGAAACCCAACCTAGTTGACTGGAGATCCCAAGATCTAGATTTAAAGGGACAACCTACCTGTAGCAATCTTGGTAGTCATTGTCGGAGTAAACTCGAATGTGTCGGAGTAAACTAAACTCGAATATGTCGAAGTAAACTCGAACATGTCGAAGTAAACTAAACTCAAATGTGTCGGAGTAAACTCGAATCCGTCGAGATAAACCCAAAAATTCATTCCTGATGTTAAACAGTGATATTCGCAGGAAAGGTTAAGCAATTTGGCTTTTAATGATCCTTATGCTTCGGAAATCCAAGGAGAGTTGTCCGAGTAGAGTAATGCGGGTTACTCTTAATTAAGAGATCACATATGCGAGAGAGAAGAGGGGCTGCTTCGAAGGAGAATTGTGGGGGGTTAATTCTCTAAAAACTCTCGCAGAACCAGGCAGATGTTCAGGGCCAAAATGAATATAAACCATGAGAACCATAACTTTGTCAGGGAGGTATCTGTGTGAACTGTATTATTCGTTTACACAAACGGCAGAGCAGTTCAAGGACATCGCGTCTACTGATCAGCCAGTAAAGTTGATGCAACTTCGCAAGGGAAGGTTCAAGGGGTGACACCTACCTATCATATGCAGGTATTGACCGCAGAAATCTATCACCAAGATTTGCAGAATGTATTGTATGTACCTGACTTGAGAAAAAATTTGATCTCCGGGACACTATTGAGTCAACATGGATTCAAGATGATGTTAGAGTCCAACAAACTTGTTCTGTCGAAACCAGGTATTTTTGTTGGAAAAGGGTATGTGTCTGATTACAACTTGTGGAAGATGAATGTAATAGCTGTTAAGACCCATGTTAATGGAAATGCTAGTACTTCGTCTGTCTACATGATTGAGTCGTCTAATATATGGCACGGTAGATTGAGACATGTAAATTATGATACATTATGTAGATTAATTAAACTCAATTATATACCCGAATTTAATATAGATTTCAAACACAAGTGTGAAATTTGTGTAGAGGCAAAGATGATAAGATCATCACTCCAATCAGTTGAAAGGAAAACTGAGCCTCTTGAATTAATTCACACTGATGTATGTGATTTAAAATTTGTCCAGACAAGGGGTGGTGACAAATACTTCGTTACTTTCATCGATGACAATACAAAGTATAGCTATGTTTATTTGATGAAAAGTAAAGATGAGACTATAAAAAAATTTATCCTCTATAAGTAAGAAGTAGAAAATCAACTTAATAAGAAAATTAAGATGGTTCGGAGTGACCGTGTTGATGAATATGTAGAACCATTTGCTGCGTTCTATGTCCAACATGGAATAATTCATGAGGTCACTACCCCTTATCTCTCACAATCCAACGAGATTGTGGAAAGGAAAAATAGAACCGTAAAAGAAATAATGAACTCAATGTTGATCAGTTCGGGTTTACCACGGAACATGTGGGGGAAAGCTGTGCTATCAGCAAATTACCTTCTAAATAAGGTACCTCATAAGAATGTTGAAAAGACGCCCTATGAATTGTGGAAAGGAAGAATATCTTCCTACAAATACTTAAAAGTGAGGGGGTGCCTTTCTAAGGTAGCAACGTCGTTACCAAAGAACATGAAAATAGGTCCTAAAACGGTAGACTGTGTTTTCATTGGATACGCACATCATAGTAGTGCATATCGATTTCTTGTGTCTGAATATCAAAATCCTGATATTCATAAAAACACAATAATGGAATCAAGAAATGCTTCGTTCTTTGAAGATGTATTTTCATACAAATCCAAAGAAGTTGCAGTAAGTTCTTCAAAAGAAATTTTGGATGGCATTGGTCAAGAAGATAATGAAGAAACTGTAGAAACTCAGCAAGAGCCCAAATGTAGTAAAAGGACAAGGATAGAAAGATCTTTTGGATCAAATTTTCTAACCTATATAGTTGAGGATGAACCTCGAACCTACAACGAAGTTGTAAATTCTACAGAGGGTCTTTTATGGAAAGAAGTCATAAAAGGAAAAATTGATTCCATTATGTATAACCATACTTGAAAACTAGTGGACATCCATCAGGGATGTAAACCATTAGCTTCCAAATGGGTTTTCAAACGGAAAATGAAAATAGATGAAACAATTGAAAAGTATAAGGCCCGACTTGTGATCAAAGAATACAAACAAAAGGAAGGCTATGACTACTTTGATACTTATTCTCCTATGTCGAGAATAAATTCAATAAAATTGATTTTAGTAATTGCTGCATTGCGAAATCTTGAAGTACATCAAATAGATGTAAAAACTGTTTTTCTTAATGGAGATCTTGATGAAGAGATCTACATGGAATAACCTGAGGGTTATGTAGTTCCTGAACAAGAAAAGAAAGTTTGTAGACTTGTGAAGTCATTGTATAGACTTAAACAAGCATCCAAGCAGTGACATGAAAAATTTGATCATGTCATGATGGCCAATGGGTACAAGATCAATGAGTGTGACAAGTGTATTTACGTAAAGACTACAGAACAAGGATATGTGGTCATGTGTTTATATGTAGATGACATACTAGTTATAGGTAGCAATAATCTAATAATAAAATGTACCAAAGATTCGCTTAACTCAAGGTTTGATATGAAAGATATGAGGTTGGTGGATGTAATTTTAGGGATTAAAATTATGAGAATGCCAAGTGGAATCATATTAAGTCACTTAATGACTTGGACAAGACCAGATATCGCCTATACTGTTGATGTATTGAGCAGGTTCATAAGTAATACAGGAAGTGACCACTCGAAAGCAATCACAAGAGTACTAAGATATCTTAGATATGCTCGTGACTATGAGTTACATTATACTAGAGATCCCTGTGTATTAGAAGGATACACTGATGCAAGTTGGATCTCTGATATACAAGAATTCAAAGCCACTAGTGGATATGTTTTCACTATTGAAGGTGGAGCGATTTCTTGAAAATCAACTAAACAGACCGTAATTACCTGATCCACGATAAAATTTGAGTTTGTGGCATTCGGTAAATATAGCGAAAAGGCTGAATGATTATGCAATTTTTGGAAGATATTCCAGAATGGTCAAAACCGATACCGGCAATATGTATACTTTGAGATAACCAATCTACAATTGGTAAAGCCTACAATGTACTATATAACGGTAAATCAAGGTATATACGTCGTCGACATAATTCCGTTAGACAACTGATCTCAACTGAGTTATCACTATAGACTTTGTGAAGTCAAAGGATAGCATAGCGGATCCGCTAACTAAAGGGTTAAATAGAGATTAAGTTGAAAAGACATTGAGAAGAATGAGTTTAAAGCTCATAGAACGATAAGGTTGATGCAAAAAAAATCCAACCTAGTTGATTGGAGATCCCAAGATCCAGGTTCAAAGGGGTAACCTACCTGTAGCAATCTTGGTAGTCATTGTCGGGATAAACTCGAACGTGTCGGAGTAAACTAAATTCGAATATGTCGAAGTAAACTCGAACATGTCGAAGTAAACTCGAACATGTCGAAGTAAACTCGAACATGTCGAAGTAAACTGAACTCGAATGTGCCGGACTAAACTCGAATCCGTCAAGATAAACCCAAAAATCCATTGCTGATGTTAAACAGTGATATCCACAGGAAAAGTTAAGCAATTTGACTTTTAATGATCCTTATACTTCGAAAATCTAAGGGGAATTGTCCGAGCAGAGTAATACGGATTACACTTAATTAAGAGATCACCTATGTGAGAGAGAATAGGGGTCGCTTCGAAGGAGAATTGTGGGGGGTTAATTCTCTAAAAACTCTCGCAGAACCAGGCAGATGTTCGGGGCTAAAATGGACATAAACCATGAGAACCATAACATTGTTAGGAAGGTATCTGTGCGAACTGTATTATTCGTTTACACAAACGGCAGAACAGTTCAAGAACATCGCGTCCACTGATCAACCAGTAAAGTTGATACAACTTTGTAAGGGAAGGTTCAAAGGGTGACACCTATTTATCCCATGCAGGTATTGACCGTAGAAATTTATCATCAAGATTTGAGTCTATGTTTTAACGAACAATTTCATTCATGTGGGGGACTGTTCGAAAATATATATATTTCATAAGGATTCCACTTAATTGATGGAATAAAGAATGCTATGAAATTATATATTGTATTTGGGTGAATGAAAATTGATACCCGAAAGTTGTGACCTTTCCACTTACAATAAAATAGACATATTGTGGAGTTAGTGGAGATTGATGGGTCAATAAAGTGAGAAGATAAAGAGACAGTTGTAGTACTTAAATGACATATGTTGGTCCTTACTTAAAAGGGTCCTCCCCATACTTGAAAAACACACATATACACATGCAACACAAAAGATATACACACAAAACACTTTGAGTCTAGAATTCAAATTTTGTATTTTCATGGGCCCTTTGTTTTAAGTCATTGGTGATAGAAGGAAGACATTGTTCGAGTTCGTTGGAATAGTGCAGCCGTGCCGGGCCTAACCATTTGTACTCTGTTATATCCTAGGAGACAAACGTCCAAGATCTCAAGACATTCAGGAGAGGACAAATTTGTCTTAAAAAACTGTGGTTCACAGGCCTCAGAGTAACCCTTTAATTTTCCCAATCATAAACTGTTATTTCCTAACATCTACTTCTTGTTAGTTTTGTGGTATCATAAGTTTCAAGGTGAAGTAGATTGGTGCATGCATAGAAAATATTGCCCTGAAGTACTACTTTCTAAAACATGGAAATTTTTTGAATGTGCCACAAAATAGGCTAGAATTTTTTAAAATGCCATCAACCGGTCTTTGGAAGACCAGTAAGAGCCACCCGTCTTCAAAGACCGGTATCTTAAAATACCGATCTTCCAAAGACCGATCGCAATTAAAATTCTTAATCACAAAGATTAAGGGATACCAATCTTTAGAAGACCGACACTGGACAACAAAAAAAAAACAGCAGAAACTCATCCTCTTCGTTCTTCCTAATTCCTAAGTTGTCTTGGAGATGAGGGAGACGAGGATCAGAGGGACCACGATGAACGTGAACGAGACGAAGGAAGCGATTGTGGATGCGCATTGGTTGCCGACGACGTAGGATTTGAATCCATTGGTGAATTGTTTGTTGTGCAACACCGTTTCTCAACTCGGCGGTGATTGGTTTGGCTGTCTTGTTCTTGGATGTATGATCTGAAGTATATTCGTTGAAAATAATAGAATTCACATCGTAATTCAATGATGAAATGTTTAATTTCTAGGGTGGGTACCTTCAAGCCAAGAGGATATGCTCCTCGCACAGGCCAAAGCCCACTTTTCACGAATCTAATCCCAACGCTGATTCTCCGCAAGACGTCTAGGAGGAGCCCCACCGCGAGGTCAACCACGTCGGCGGAAAAGGTGGTGGATGCATTGGCAACCGCCACGCCACGGTGGCGGTATTCTGTGTGGTCAATATGGTCGATTCCGGCGCTGATAGTTACTATCAGTCGGAGAGATGACATGTTGTCCATCACGTCGACGGAGACGGATGAGTAGGCGGCGACGAGAGCGGCCGCTGTTTTTCGGGTATGGGTCTTGAGGAATTGTGCTACGGTTAACGGGGATTCCCAAGTGCGTAGAATACTTAATTTTGAGGAGAATTGTGCATCGTACTTAAGGAAAATGGATGGCAGTCCGAGAACAACAGTTTCCGGCGACGGTGTACACCCCATCGTACTACAACCAGATCTTTGTGTTACTCTTGGCAGAGAACAGCACATACAGACAAATCACAGCGAAATAAGAAGAGACCGTTTCCCAACTCCGCTTTTGTTGTTCTGTGTTCTTGCCCAACTCGGCTTTTGTTTCTTTGCTGTTCTTGCCTAACTCCGCTTTTGTTTCTTTGCTTTTCTTGCCCAACACCGGCAAACAACGAAGGGGAAACTACGAAGAGGATGAGTTTTTGCAGTTCTGTGTTGTTATCCAGTACTGAGTACCGGTCTTTGGAAAATCAGTATCTCTTAATGATTGTAATTAAGAATTTTAATTACGACTGATCGAAGACCGGTATTTTAAGATATCGATTTTTGAAAAATCAATTGATGGCATTTCAAAAAATTCTAACTTATTTTGTGGCACATTCAAAAATTTTCCCAAACAATCTCTTACAAACTTGTTCAACCAACTGGAAAGATAGATGTAATAAGGCACCCCCTCCCACAAAGTGAGATGAGATGAGATGAGATCTGGAAGCAATAATCAGATACGGCAAGGCATACCACGAAACGGCGGTAGCCTTGATTTGCATATACAGTCATGAATCATGACATGAATCGGAATTGTGGACCTCTCTTCCAACCACTAACCAGTACAGCCTCTGCTTCTTCTCCTACAGCCTGTTGGGATAGACCCACTTTATAAATCCATGGGGGCCAAAAGAAAGAAAAAAGTCCCAATCAAAACGCCAACGGAGCGAAATCGTACGAGTAATTCCAAGGGGGAATGAAAAAATCGGGTCCAACTTTCTGGATTTGCACAAGAAATAGATGAAGCGAATGTGTGAAGATCTTTTAGTGATTAAATATTGTGTGGCATGATTGAATTCTTCCATAGATTTGTTATTTGTTATGGGCATGATCAATGGTTGTGTTGTGTCTTGTGGGCACTGCGTCCCAATAAGTGCTTTTGGCTTTTTGGCAGTTTGGGATGTAACCAATTCAAAATATTTTATTTGTTCTTCTATTTTTCTCCACTGATCTCACATACCGTACAGTTACATAGTAACTTGGTGATACAAATAATGGATGCTGCTTTCCCTTCCTTATCTTCACTTGTTGGCCGGCTTTTGTCTTTTCTCTTATCATTTAGCTCCACTCATCGCTCGCATTCCCAGTATCAGAAATCCCATTAATATCAAACAAAATGCTTTTTCCTCCTATTTACACAGTGAGAAACATGGCAGTTTTCCAGAATTCCCATTTGCCCGAACACCTTTCTGGTTTATACTAATCTTATCTTTTGAAGTTTTAGGGAGGAGTGGCTTCAGCTCCGCTTTCATGCTCTTGGGAAGCAAAAGCTTTTGCTTCATATGAAGTTTTAACAAGTGTTGACAGGAGACTGATGTTTGCTTGATGTACAAGAGTTTTGAGGTGAACATAGCTTCCTTTCTTTGTTTTTCTCAACAACAAAAGTTCTATTTGCATGTACCTTTTGCTTTATGTGATGTTTTAGGGACTATTTTATTTAATTATGAGAATGATGAGCTTATACATATGACTGAAGGAAGGGCCATACATCCCTGGAATTGATTTTTTGTCTTCTGCTGGTTGATTATTGGAGATCCTAGAATATGCAATTACTTTTCATGTTTCAGTTGCTCCAGATTAACTCACATGTTGACATTCTGCTAAAACTTATGTTTTAGGATAAAACCTTAGTATCTTCCGAGGTTCGAATATACTCTAATACAACTAATAATCATAGTTCTGGGCTTTGGCGATTGAGTAGTATGGACATTGCAGCTTATCTTCTGTAATTTCATTCATTTGGTGCAGAGTCTCTGTCTGTCACGGTGTATATGCAGATACCTTCATTAAGAATGGGTACCCATGACAATAATGGAGATCCTGGCTGGATTTGTCCACCATGTCAATAGACTGTCATACCCCTCCACAGAATGGGCCGTCATTCAATTGTCTCCATAACCCTTCCCATACTCTATGTTTTATTGTCTGTTTCGCAGTTATCCACGTGCTTAAAAGAAGAGACACAGGCCCTGTTGGATTTCAGGACACAGCTCGTTGATCCGTTGAACTTCCTGGAATCTTGGAAAGATTCAGATTCAGATTCAGATTCTCCTTGTGAATTCTATGGAGTTGTATGTGATCTAGAAACAGGACTTGTGACCCAAATCTCGCTCGATAATAAATCCCTGTCCGGACTGATTTCACCATCACTTTCAGTGCTCAAGAATCTGACTTCTCTAGCATTGCCATCAAACCTTTTATCAGGAAGTCTTCCAGGTGACCTGAGCAAGTGCATAAACCTCAGAGTTTTGAATATTTCTGATAACTATTTGAATGGCAGCATTCCTGATTTATCTGAGCTGAAGAGACTCGAGCTTCTTGATCTGGCAGATAACGATTTCTCCGGGGCATTCCCAAGTTGGGTTGAGAATTTAACAGGCCTGACTTCACTTAGCCTCGGAGACAATGGGTTTGATGAGGGAGAAATACCAGATAGCCTCGGGAAGTTGAAGAAGTTGAAGTATCTCTATCTTGCTGACTCCAATTTGAGAGGAGAAATTCCTGAATCTATCTTCGAGTTGGAGGCACTGGGAACGTTGGACATATGCAAGAACAAGATTTCTGGGAAGTTTCCAGCGTCCATAAGCAAGCTAAAGAATCTCGTCAAGATTGAGCTCTATCAGAATAATCTGACGGGTGAAATCCCGCCTGAGCTTGCGAATCTGAATCTCCTTGAGGAGTTTGATATCTCTTCCAACCAAATGTATGGGACGATCCCAATTGAGATTGGAAGCTTGATCAAGTTAACCGTGTTTCACCTGTTCAAGAACAACTTCTCCGGACAGATCCCATCAGCATTTGGAGACATGCAGCATCTCACTGCCTTCTCTGTTTACAGGAATAGCTTTACAGGAGAATTCCCTAAAAACATGGGCTTCTTTTCCCAGCTAAATAGCATTGACATCTCCGAAAACATGTTTTCCGGTCCGTTCCCCGAGTACTTGTGCCACAACAGGAATCTGCAATACTTGCTTGCTTTGGAGAACAATTTTTCTGGTGTGTTTCCGGATACCTATGCTGAATGTGGAACTTTGAGGAGATTGAGGATCAACAGAAACCGACTTGAAGGGACGATTCCTAATGGAATTTGGGGGCTTCCTAATGTTGAGGTTATGGATTTTAGTGAGAATCATTTCATGGGAGGAGTATCACCAGGCATTGAATATGCAGTCCAACTGAATGAACTAATGTTATCGAACAATCAATTTTCAGGAGAGCTGCCGAAAGAATTTGGCAAGCTTACACAGCTAGAAAGGATTTATCTGGACAGCAACAATTTCTCTGGCAGTATCCCTTCTGAAATTGGAGCTTTAAATCAGATATCTTCTCTGCATTTTGAGGAAAATAAGTTGAGCGGGCCAATACCTTCCGAATTGTCCAACTGTACCCGGTTGGTGGACTTAAATCTTGCCTCAAATTACCTGAGTGGAGATATCCCCAGAGGGTTTTCCAGGATGATTTCGTTGAACTCACTGAACCTCTCAAGGAACACGCTTACTGGACCAATTCCACCAGATTTTGACAAGCTGAAGCTCTCATCAGTCGATCTATCAGACAACAATCTCTTTGGAAGCATTCCTCCTTATTTCCTGAGTGTGGCAGGTGATAAGGCCTTGTTTGGCAACAGAGGCCTATGTGTTGTTGCAAATGATCGAAGCAGCCGGAAGTTGATCAGCCCTGAATTGGCTCCTTGTGGGGGTCAAAATAGTCATCACAAGAATATCCTTCAAAGTAAAATATTCCTCTCGAGTCTCATAACGCTCGTCCTTGCTGCCTTATTATGTGGTTTGTTGCTGCTTCACTTTAGGAATATGAGGCAGAGGGAGAGTGACGAGAGACTAGCTGATGAAAAGGGTGTTGGTACACAGTGGAAGCTCGAAAATTTCCGAAAAGTTGAGTTCGATGTGGATGAAATATGTGAGCTTGATGAGGATAACTTGATTGGCAGTGGAAGCACAGGAAAAGTCTACCGGGTGGATTTGAAGAAAGGCTTTGGTACTTTGGCTGTGAAGCAGCTTTGGAAGGAAAATGGGTTGAAGCTCATGACAACAGAGATGGATATTCTAGGGAAGATGAGACATAGGAATATACTGAAACTATATGCTTGTCTGATGAAGGAAGGCTCAAACTTCCTTGTGTTGGAATACATGTCCAACGGCAACCTATTTCAGGCACTTCATCGAGAAATTAAGTCCGTGAGGCCGGAACTGGATTGGTACCAAAGGTACAGAATCGCATTGGGTGCTGCCAAAGGAATTGCATACTTGCATCATGATTGTAACCCGCCTGTTATCCATAGAGATATCAAGTCCACCAACATATTACTCGATGAGGACTACGAGGCCAAAATCGCGGATTTTGGCGTTTCTAGAGTGGTAGATCAAGCTTCTCCTACAGGATCCGAGTCAAGCTGCTTTGCCGGCACTTATGGCTACATCGCTCCTGGTTAGTTCTCAGTAATGTCATAACATCCTCAGCTAGTAACTCCATGGTATTGTTTTGATTGTTTCATTGTAAAGATTCTTCTTGTTTTCTTACACAGAGATGGCCTATTCACTCAAAGTTACTGAGAAGAATGATGTGTACAGCTTTGGGGTGGTGCTAATGGAGTTGGTGACGGGAAGGAGACCCATAGAGGATGAATATGGAGATGGGAAAGATTTGGTCTATTGGGTTTCAACTCTAATCAATAGTCGTGAAAACATGGTGAAACTTCTTGATCAGAAGTTGTGTTCAGATGCGGTTCAGGAAGACATGATCAAGGTATTAAAACTTGGCATTATCTGCACTGCTAAGCTTCCAAATCTGCGGCCGAGCATGAGAGATGTTGTCAAGATGCTAATAGATGCTGAGCCCTACACCTTGAGGTCTCCAAGCCAGTTGGAGAGAAGCATTAAGGCACTGTTTTAGTAGTCATACAGTAGATATATCAGACATGATTTTCAATTTTTATTGTATGCTCATGTTGATGACCGTTGGGAAGTTATTTTTAGCATTTAATCGAGCATTGTGATATATCCAATAATATGACAGGTGACAAAATGTGTTTGAAGTGTCTAATGTAACTTATACTATATCATTTTCGGGTTTTGACTAATGCAGTTTCTGATCCTTGTAAGATAACACAAACGAATTCTGCAGACTGCCTGAGTTTAATCAAATGTACAACACGGCACATCTATTTTTCTTATTCATTATTTCCACTTGAAAATTAGATAAAAACACAGGAAAAGGAAGTGTTTGATTCTGACGAACCAAACTACTCCATATGTTTCATGAGATCATGAAGAAGATGAAAAATGAGACCATGAAGAAGAAGAAGAAAATAATGAGCTCAAACACATTGTGGCGAGGCATTTTACTTCGATCAAAGATGAGGACTGAAGACATAAAAAAAAGTGCATTTTGATCCGTGTTTTACCGTGTCAATCATCTTCCTTCCTATATCTTTAGCCACTTATCCAGACTTGCTCCTTCATCTTAGGATGCCGCCAGTGATTCCGAGGTAACCAACTTTCTTTCGAGTAAGCAGGTGAGTATGCTGTCAATTTTGGAAAATACTTCGTCCTTCGGGAGACTTCCGTCAACCTTGATATATCAAAGATAAAGAGGGGGAGTTACACAGAGAAAGTAAAAGACTGAAGAGTTTAGGGTGTGAACGATCTACTTACTCTGACTGTTATATTTTCATACATAGAAACCACGGACTCCACATTACTGTTATGAGTTTGCAAACGTAGTTTGACCTGAAAACATTAAAGCTTCACAGATATTCATCACAGCCGTAGACTGGAGCAATATAGCGAAAGGATAAATGTGACAGCACAGTAGATGCAGTTTTCAAGGAATAGGACAGGTATGGAGGGCATGCCTTTTCTTCAGTGTCATCGAAGCGTTGGGTAAGTCTGGCATTAATTTCTTCAGTCTCAGGAGGAGAATATGTAAGATGGTATATTTTCCCAGTAACGGGGTCTAGTCTGCGGCCAACGACTCTCTCAACAAGGATCCCTTCTGGTACCTGTCGTGACATTAATTTATACCGTATAAATTAATACACATATATGTTCACTTCAAAGTCTAAACGGAGTAGACGACTTTCAGATAGATACAACACAGTGAAATAAGAAATTAGTAACAAGTGCGACACAAGCAAGGATATAGTTCACGAAATACCATAACTAGAATAAAAAAGTTATATGATGAAATAACTAGGCACGGAGACCAACACCAGAACCTCACTTCAAGAAGAATAAAGATGTCTGGGTCAAAACCATATTTCTTGAGGGCAATAGCTTGAGATTCACTCCTTGGATATCCATCCAGAAGCCAGCCCTTATGCCTAGAATCTTCCTGCGATAAGCGATCCTTGACCATCTGTACCACGAGCAAATAAGAAAGTAAGTCTGGGCTGAATGAGCCAAATTTTGACCCCATGTACTTCAATAAGGCTGGATTGACCCAAAAATGGTCATTCATTCACTAGTAAGATGCAGATGGAGAATAAAGTCTATCCGGAGGACCGGAGTTTTTGGATGAGTCATCCCACTTAGTACATCATTTTATTTCATTATTGATGCCACACAGCCATAAAAAAGGTAAACAATAATAACTATGATGATTCTCAAGGAAGCTACCATGACTACTATTTCATTCGGTACAAGTTGCCCCTTCTCCATATATTCTTTTGCCAGCTTTCCATTTTCTGTTCCAGCAGAGACTTCAGCCCTGAGAAGGTCTCCTGCTGCTACGTGCACTAAATCATACTGCAAAGTTTAGAATGATGATGATGGTAAATAAGAAAAACTTGAAGGAAGAGGACCAGCGTAGAGCAACATTATCTAAATTGAAAAATAATGTACAAATACACAAGATAAAATATGCACTTTCAACTACCTTCGTGGCTAAAGATATGGCAATGCCAATTTCTACTGCACATTACATTAAACGTATTGGGCATTCACCTATTGACATTGTTATCAATTACCACATGGAGTTCAGGAGGAGAGTCCAAATTGTCGAGAAATAAATTCTATTTCTGCCACTGACACTCATTTTCTTCCAGCAAAAAACCAAAGGTTGTTAGTGTAGTGTCCAGTAAAGTAACCCATTTTGAATAACATGAAATTCATAAAAGAGGAAGAAAACACTCACAGTAATCCAATATTTATCACTGGTATAACTTTATGAATTGGCCTCCATAAACAACAGATAAATTGAACAGAAATACGAATAAATAAACAAATAGGAGGCTAGGGGGAGAAGAAATTACCTTCTTGGTTATAAGCTCGCATTGAGTTCCTTTACCAGAAGCAGGAGCTCCTGATATCATTACCCTCAAAGGCTCCGACTTTTCTGCGGAAGCAACAACCTGTAAAAAAGCATGATCCAGTAAAATTTTACATCAAATTTCTTTTCAGACTCAACAGTAAAGGAGGGGATCAAAATATATTTACCAGATTACCAGATGCAGCTCTTGATTTCCTGAACTTGCTTCTCGACATGTTTCGATTTAAATCAAGCGAAACAGATAGGATATTTGTCTGACTTGACCTAGAATTCGGTAGAAACTGATACGGAGATGAGCAGGTTGAGGGTCTGTCTTGATTGAAAGATGAGGCTGTAAGATTCACAAAATTACAGCTGCGGGAAGCCATCCCAGCTTCCAGCTTCACGATCGGTTCTCTTGATTCTAGTTATTGCAGAGGCCAATCAAAGATTCTTGAAAGTATTTCCTCTGTTTTCGTTTCGCGGTGCAAATTTGACTGTGGTCACTGGTGAGGATCCAAGAGGTGGAGAGTCGTACACGTAGGGCAGGAATGGGGTCAAACTTCCCGGGTTAAAATTGCGAGTCGGGTCGGCATGTAAACCCGTAACCCGTCTCCACATCTCCACAAACCACATCATCGATACAAGACCCAAATTTTCCCCCAAATCGGTAGATCAAACCTCGAGGTTGCCCTAGCGGACGATCAATGGCGAGACCCGCCTCCAGCAGGCAATCGATTCCCTCCACTTCCACCGTGCCGTCTGCGCGCACCGTCACCACAACGATCACTCTTGATACGTCGTCATCGTCCAACGAACAACAGCCGCAAGTCGTAGATTCTTTGGTGCTGAAATTGAAGCGGCCGAAAAAGAAGGTTTCTTGGAAGAAAGGAACCGTGGACAACGAATTCATGAACAAAAAGAGCTCCAAAAAATGCTGCATTTTTCACAAAGAGAAATCCTTCGATGAGGATGATTCTGATTCCGATGGTGATGGAGACTGCGATCACGATCATCATGCCCGTGATAATGAACGGCACAGTGCAGGTAAAGATAATGGTAACTGTGAAGAAGCAAGCTGCTGCCACGGTTCATGATACCGTGACGAACTGGTTACAGGATCGGAGCCTGCAACTATACGATCCGTTCTCCCTCTCGTCTTTGCCGTTACTTTTTATTCTATTTTCGTTCCTGAACATGTAGTTTCGTGCGCATGATTGATTGTCACCAGGATCATCCATCCCTAAAAAAAGATGAGATGTGATGCCTGTAGCACATTTTACTCTTAACTTCTGTAGATGGAGCAATTATGAAATGTTGCTTTTGTACTGAGTGGAACTTGTATAAGTGCTACACTTGGTATAGGATGATGATTCCCTTTATGATTGATGCTGATTTTGGCAAGATTGTTTCTGTTGTTTCTACCTGATCCTCGCTCACTATAAAGCACCTCCAAGTATTCTAAGTATGTGCACACTCCGCGCTCACATGGGTGCATATATACACATGGTGCTGTGCATAGACCCTCTATTTAGGAATGCGAAAGGGTGTGGGCGTGAACCATTGGTGCCTTTATCATTTTTGCCCCTTGCACATTTTGATTCTAGGACATGGAATTGTTTTGTACTCTGTCCCTGCCATGTGCCCATAAAAAACGTAGCAAATGTTTCCAATACGGGAGCACCCTCTATTTAGGAATGCTTCTCCACATGACAAATAAAGACACTGTTCCATACATGAGCATAGCCTCATAATCTGTTGGCTGCACTGCAATGTCTGACTGTAATATCAGAGGTCTTTCTTCATATGGTATGTGGTATTAATTTCTCTTCATCACTGATAATTTTTTGCTTTATGGCCCAAACAAATACATTCCAAGCAAGTCTAGTCTCTCTTCCCTAAAGAAGAAAGCAGCATGTCTTTCCCTTCAAATCTTGGTATCACAAACTCTTTCATTATTGACCCAAGCTGTTCTCTCGTCTTTCAAGAACTTCCTTCTCTACTTTTACCCTTTGAGCAGATCTGCTCCCCATTTTCAAGAAGCAGCAAAATGAATGCCTACTCAAGAATGAGGAAGGACACCACAAAAAGATCCGAATCTGTTGATTTTGGTGAGCTTTCTTTACCAGGATCCAGACGGGAAATCCGCAATGACTTCGAGTCCAGACCTTCGAAATCAAATGATCTAAAAATCACAACGATGCAAAATTCGATCCCCGAGGAGGACCAGGAGGAGGACTTTGGGATCACCCTTAGCAAAAAATGTGCTGTTTCTCCAGCACCATCGGATCAAGTAGTTCGAGAGAAAGATCACGCAGTGTTTCACAACACTACGAAAAGGTCTTTTTCAATTAGAAGATCAGCTTCTGCGTCTGAGAGTTATTCAAGAGTCCATCACCAGTCTGATTTCACAGCAGAAGATACCAATGGGGATAAGATTTCTTCTCTGCAAAAATTTGCCAAAAAGAAAGGCAAATTCTTCAAGGCGTGCAAGCGTTTACTTGGATTCTAAACTATTTCTATCATGTATCGTTCATTTTTAAGTTTACGCACTTGATTCCCAGCATACCATCTTCAGCCATCTTTCAGGTTAAAGAAACCTTCTCATGTCTTCTGAACTGAAAACTCAATCTGATCACTCTTGGTACTTTGTAGTGCATTTCTAAAGATATTATGCAACTCCTACATCATTCTCAACATTACCGTCTCCCAGATCGCCCATAAGCTAAATGTCATCTGATTCAGGATATGAACATCAGCCAAATATTTGCGATGAAGAAAGCTTGAAATCCGGATACTTATCTACAATCTGACACTTTAGTTTCCACGAGTTACAATTTACATCGAACAAAAGTGGAAATGTAAGAACTATCAACGTAGATTGTAATGAGATATGAACAAAGCAAACACCATGCCATTGACTGCAACCCATTATTTATATTCAGTTGCTTTCACTGAAGTCTGCGTCGATCACTTCTCCATCCCCATCCGACGATTTTTTCCCAGAGTTAGATTCCCCTGAGGCATTACCTGCCGTCCCAGCACCAGCAGCTGCCGTTTGGCTGTACAAGGACTGCCCCAGTTGCATCATATCTTGATTAAGTGCAGCTATGGCACTCTTTATTGCTTCTGTGGAACCACCAGGGATAGCATCCTTGAGTTCTTTTACCTTACTTTCCACCTTGTCTTTTATGGGATCTGGGACTCTGTCTCCTAGCTCTTTCAATTGCTTTTCAGCTTGATACACAAGGGACTCAGCTTGATTCTTGGTGTCGATGGCTTCTCTCTTCTCCTTGTCCTCCTTTGCATATCTTTCTGCATCCTTAACCATCATATCAACCTGAAAGTACAATTATTGTCAGCCCAGAGCGAAAAGTTACATAAGAGGAATGGTAACAGGCAAAGTACCTCATCTTTCGGCAATGTGCTTGCACCAGTTATAGTGATATCTTGCTTCTTCCCAGTTCCTTTGTCGATAGCCGTGACCGAAAGAATGCCATTGGCATCTATATCAAATTTTACTTCTATCTGCGGTATGCCACGAGGTGCAGGTGGGATGCCATCCAAACGGAAACTTCCTAATGACTTGTTGTCTTTCACGAGTTCTCTTTCACCTTGCAACACGTTGATCTCCACACTGGTTTGCCCATCGGCTGCTGTGGAGAATACTTCCGACTTAGAAGTGGGCAAGGTTGTGTTCCTGGGAATGATTTTTGTCATCACGCCTCCAAGAGTTTCCAAGCCAAGCGATAACGGAGTTACATCCAAGAGCACGATATCGCTAACATCGCCAGCTAAAACACCAGCCTATAAGAAGTACCTTAGAAGATATCAAGTTCCAGTTCACATGCGGTTTGGGCACACTATGCAGTGGTGTGGCAGGTGGACCGGTATTTAACACTTTTGTACGGACTCGGGGCACTGCATAGTATATACTCCCCAATTCCGTTCACACACACGCGAAAAAAAAAGCTATGCAAAGATCTATTTTTTATTATACCTGAACTGCAGCTCCTAAAGCAACAACCTCATCTGGATTAACTGTAACATTAGGTTCTTTGCCTGTCATCTTCCTCACAAGTTCTTGGGCAGCAGGGATCCTGGTCGATCCCCCAACAAGAATTACTTCATCGATATCCTTGACGGAAAGTTTTGCATCTCTTAATGCCGTTTCTACAGGAGTTTTAAGTCTGCAAAATCAAAGGTCTCTTCATGCATATCATCCGTAATATAAGAACACATTAATACAAATAGATTTTTATTAACACTATCTTTTCAGTTGCTCATCATAATGTCTTATAAGCACCTGTCGAGCAAATCGGAGCATAATTCTTCGAATTTTGCCCTAGTTAGTGTTGTATCAATATGCTTCGGGCCATCTGCGGTGGCAGTGATAAAGGGTAAACTGCCCCAAAAAAGATGAAGCTATATGTCAATAAACCATCTAATACAAGATAATCAATAGTATTATCGCTGGAGAATGCTGAACCTTATATTAGTCTGAGATAAAGAAAAATAGTTATCTACCAACGAGTCATCTAATATTATTTGCTGGAGAATGGTGTACCTTATATTAGTCTGAGATACAGAAGACAGTTCTATCTTTGCCTTCTCGGCAGTTTCCGTAAGACGTTGGAGGGCCTGCTTGTCTTGGAGAAGATTAATACCTTCTTCTTTCCTGAAGTTATCGGCAAGCCAATCAACAATCCTCTGTTCACCAAAAGTATCCAGGAATATCTCAAAACATGAAAACAGTAGTCATTAAACAACCAAATTCAAAAAGTTTCAGACCTTGTCGAAATCATCACCACCCAGATGAGTGTCACCTGAGGTAGAAAGCACTTCGAATACTCCATCTCCAACCTCGAGTACTGCATAGCAGCAAGGGGAACTAAGAACATTATTCAATTCAAAACATCTAATGAAGAAAAGAAATACTGACACTTTTTTAAAATGAGTACCTACCTGAAACGTCAAATGTACCACCTCCAAGGTCAAAAACTAAGATGGTTTCATTAGTTTTTTTATCGAATCCGTAAGCCAAAGAAGCAGCAGTCGGTTCATTGATAATACGGAGAACATCTAACCCAGCTATACGACCGGCATCTTTTGTAGCAGTTCGTTGTGAATCATTAAAGTAGGCTGGGACAGTTATAACAGCCTTGGTGACCTTATCATTCAAAAACTTGGAAGCATCATCCACAAGTTTTCTCAAGACCTGAAAAGGCAGAATGTAGGCAAAAAGTTACCCATTGAACTCCAAAATACTTAAGTTTATTGGATATGTGAACTCAGGAAAGCTAATTTGGCAGAAATTCAAAAACGGAAGTACCTTTTATCTCAAGCTCACCATTCGAATAGCAAAATATGTTCTTTTAGACAAAAGTTCAATTTCACAAAAATGTATATTGAACCAATCCATTATCCTGATTAAAGCAGTTCTATCATAGTACGCAATACATGGATGTATAGTCATAGAATAGAAAATTGCATCTACATTCTGACCATTAATATGCCTACGAGAGAGCGAAAATCTTCTTATCCAGACTCCTCGGTTCACACCACGTCAAATTAGATTAAATTGCCACGATTACGGGTCTGGATGATCACCACACATGAGTCTGCATAATAAAAGCTCTATACGAGAGAGAGACCGTCTAACAGAACTATGTCCGCATCTCATTACATGAATCTAACCACCAAGCTCAAGAAAATAACCCAAAATGTACAAGTGAGTGATTAAAAGACAGAAACTAACTAACCTGGGCAGATATTTCTTCGGGAGCAAATAGCTTACCGGTAGCAGGGCATTCCAACTTCACATTCCCGTTTTCATCCTTCACTACCTTATAGGAAACTTGCTTAGACTCATCATCCACCTCGTTCATCTTCCTTCCAATAAACCTCTTCACCGAGAAAAAGGTGTTTTCTGGGTTCACAACGGCCTGCCTTTTGGCAATTTGCCCAACAAGCCGATCACCCGCCTTTGTATACGCGACCACGGATGGTGTCGTGCGCTGCCCCTCAGCGTTTGTAATAATCGTAGGCTGCCCTCCTTCCATTGCCGCCACCGCGGAGTTGGTGGTGCCTAAGTCAATTCCCACCACCTTTTCACACACTATCCGAAAGGGCGCCCATTGCTTACTCCTCAAAACCCTGCTGTCAACACCTTTTCTTGAACCAAATGAAATGCGCGACGTTTTCTTCAATGTCTTCCGGCTCACAAACTGGGTTTTGTTCTCCGATTGAATAAATGGGCAATGATTGTGAAGCTGTGCAGTAGTAGGCATGGCTGGTCTTAAGTATGTAACCTGCAGTAATTATGGATTATGATCGTTTCTCGTAACGTTTACTGAACCGCGATGAGCTGGAGAAAAATTTATAAGCAGAAAGCTTCACAGAACAGGGGATGAAAGCTTGAAATTCTAGAGAGGTCTGGAGGCCGCTTCGTGATGGGGAGACGTGGGGGCCAGCTGGGGACGAGATTTCCCAGAAGGTTCTGGCTACAACTTCAGTTCCCAAATATTTACATCATTTCCCTATGAGAAATGTCAAAACCAGGCCTATACTGCTTTCTTATCTCATGCTCATAGAAGTGAGAGTAGGAAGCACACATCAATATTGATATATATATTTTTGTTCATGCAGTACGAAAATGATGTGCTACTTGTACCCATCTTATTCGTTTCACACCCGGTACATCAGCCAAGGAGCTCCGAAAATTTTAAAGAATTTCAGACATAGACCATACTCAATCTTGTGATCCCATCCTTCCCTACTCGAGGCATTATCATCTCTCTTAGTAGGCTGAGCATTCAGGATTCGGGATCGAGATTCGTCGAATCCCAATTCCATCCCGTTTTAATTCGGGCCCGAAGTCCGAATTAAAAAAATGTTAATTTTTTTGTTGCGCAACTATAAAAACAAACTTAAGTCTTGATTCAACTCCATCACAAAAAATCATTTTTCAAACAACCAATTAAGACATAAATTAAAATAAGACATAACACAATCAAATTCCAATATTTTTTTTTTCAAATTTAAGATTTTATTGATTTTTTTTTTATGGACAATTGGCTTCCATTAAACTTCAAACAAAAGAGTATATACAAAGTCTACTAAACTATCTAGGAACAAAATGAACTAAA
>JAOYMZ010084274.1:0-11243 GCA_025802335.1 Pinguicula primuliflora
ATTAGCCATTTGAGTGTGCTTGCTTTAAGTGAATGGTTTGAACTACAAGTGAAAGACTCTATTTATAGAGGGTTTTGAAAATCTAGAAAATCTATACATTATCCATTCATATATTATCTACGCATTATCTATATGAAATTTAGAAAATCTATACATTACCCATACATATGTTATTTATACATTATCTATATGAAATCTAAAAATGTATACATATCTATACAATATCTAAATGAAATCTAAAAAACCTACCTTATCTAGATTATCTAAAACATGTGTCCAAAATTTAAAATATATATATTATTTTATATATTAGTATAAAATATGTGTGTTAATTTAGTATTAATTTATGTGTGTTAAAATTTAAAATATATATATATTAATAAAATAATTATATAAAGATATTAATATAAAAATGATGTTGGAGGAAAGTGGGTGGAAGATTCCGTTTAGGGTTTAGGGGTGTCCATAGAAAGTGGCAATTTCCATGGAATGTTTTAGACTGGCAACCGGATGAGCTACTTTTGGGGTTGAAACTTCCGCATCCGTTGCTTGTAGCCTTAAGGAATGCCGTTTTGATATCCATTTGTCATATTTCATAATCATGAAATGCAGTGATAGCTAATAAAATTCGAATTGATTTGAACATAGCCACAGGCGAAAAGGTTTCGTCATAATCAATTCTTTGAACTGACTAAATCTTTTTGTCAAAAGTCTTGTCTTGTATGTTGTCATGTTACCATCAATGTCCATCTTCCTCTTGAAGATCCATTTATTTTGAAGGACTTTCTTTCCTTGAGGAAGATCTACAAAGTTTTATACTTGATTATCATACATGGATTGTATTTCGGATTTCATGGCTTCATGCCATGAATAGGAGTCATCTCTATTCATTACTTCTTCAAAAGTCATTGGATCATCGGTATCAAGTACCAAGATCTCATGAAGGCCTAAATAGAAATCAGGTTTCCATCTGACTCTTGTTGACCTTCTTAGTTCTTGTGGCTCTTATGGTTCATGAGGTTCTTATTGAAAATCTTGAACTTCATTCACAAGTTCTGGTGGGATTAGTTCAACACTTGGTTGAACATTTATTGGCAATGTGTGAACATCTTCCTCAATATTCTGAGGAACTTGTTCACTCATGCTTCCACTAGTGAATCTTATCATTCATGCTTTGATCAATATTTTGTAATGTATTTCGAGTTTCACAAAGCTCAACACTACTCCCACTATTTTTCATTCATTCTAGAAATTTTTTCTCTAAGAATATTGCACCTTTATCAACAAATATTTTGTTTGTTGATCTGTGCCAAAACTAGTATCCTTTTGTTTCTTTAGGATAACCAATAAAAAAGTATTTATCCGCTTTTGGTTCAAGTTTGGTTGACATCAATTGTTTGACATAGGCCTCACATCCCCAAATCTTGAGAAAAGACAAGTTAGGAGCTTTTCCTAACCATAATTTATATGGTGTCTTTTCAACGGATTTAGATGGAATAACATTTAGTGTGTAAGCTGCAGTTTGGAGTGCATACCCCCAAAAATAAGGAGATAATTCAGTTTGGCACATCATTGATTGAACTATACCGAGCAATATCTTATTTCTCCTTTCAGACACACCATTCCGTTGTGGTATCCCGGGTGGAGTGAGTTGTGGTACAATACTACACTCCTTCAAGTATGTGCCAAATTTATTACTCAAGTATTTTCCTCCACGATCACTTCGCAAAGATTTAATTCTCTTGTTGAGTTGGTTCTCTACTTCATTCTTGAATTCTTTGAACCAGTCAAAAGATCGAGATTTATTCTTCATCAGATATATATAGCCAAAACGACTAGAATCATCTATGAAGATAATGAAGTATTTATAACCATCTTTCGCACTAGTGCCCATTTGATGGCATACATCTGTATGTACCAATTCCAACAAGTCTTTTGCTATTGACCACGTTTAAATGAAAGGTCTCTTGGTCATCTTCCCAATTAAATAAGGTTTGCATGTCTCTATTTCTTTGCAATCAAGAAGACCAAAAAGCTTAGCTTCTTGTAATTTCTTAATGCGTTCTCGTTTATGTGACCAAGGCGATAGTACCATAAGAGAGTCTCATACTCATCAGACATCTTGATTCTTTTGCTATTGATATTTAAAACTTGTTTATCATTTAATTCAAGTAAATATAAGCCATTACACATAAATGCATTTTTATAGAATAATCCATAATTAGAAATCTTACAACATCCATTCTTGATGATTAAGTCAAAACCATCATTGTCCAAACTTGACACGGATATTATATTTCTATATATTGATGAAGAATAGTAAACATTGTTCAAAAACAAAATAAAAACACTAGGTACATAAAGGGAAATATTTTAAACTGCAATTGCCGTGAAAATTGCACCATTTCCAACCTTCATCATCACTCCACCCTTTATGAGAGTCCTTCTATCCTCAAGTGCTTGTATATTTGCACAAATATGAGCACATGATCGAGAATCAATTACTCAATTACGGATAGGAGTGGTTAAGTTCACTTCAATAACAAGGATACCTTTGGGAACCGGACGCTTACGTTCCACTTTACCACTATCCAAGTCAGCTTTATATTTGGGATAATTCACCTTGAAATGTCCAAACTCATGACAATGGAAACATTCAGTTCGGGGAGTTGGATACGAATGAATCATATATTGTGCGTCTAAATATTTATATAGGTATTACCAAATGTTAAGTGTGTAAAAGTGATTATTATATACCATAATGAAGAATTTAAGAGTAATTAATGGGTTGTTGATCTTTAGTGTTAATAGTTTAGGGTTAGACAATTGTATTCAAGTTAAACACGTATAGTCGCGCTCTTTTCATCAGACATGAAAAGAGCAACAAATGTTGTACTTATTACATGACAATTTGGGCACGAGTGGTTTGTCCAGGTTATCCACGTCGACGGTTGTGTTTGTCCCGACTAGGATATTCGGTATATTTATGAATGGATAAAAATTCTTGTTGATACATCAGCTTTTCGAACTTTTAAACGGGTGCTCAGGCAATTTTGGGATTGAAGACACTATTTTTAAGTAGATTGCAAAAAAAAAAACTTCATTACATTCCTCTTATGAGCATATTGACTTGGATATTAATGAATCATATATTGTGCGCCTAAATATTTAGACGGGAATTACACCAAATGTAAAATGTGTAAAAGTGATGATTATATATCATAATGAAGAATTTAGGAGTAATTAATGGGTTGTGGTTATTTAGTGTTAACAGTTTAGGGCCCAACATTGATATCCGCTTTAAACATGTATAGTCGCGCTCTTTTCGTCAGACGTAAATAAAACAACGAATGTTGCGCTTATTATAGGATAGTTTGAGCACGAATGGTTCTTCAGTTTAACCATGTTGGATCGTGTTTTTGTTGACTGTTGTGTTTGTTCCGACTAGATTTGTAACGAACCCAATTTCAATCTATGGATTCATTCGGGCAGTATAGCCTTCCGGCTATAACCGAGCCCATAATTTTACTAACAGCACCTAAATGATATAATAATGCATAAACATTCGCCATCCAAACATCATCGTTCGCGCCAACATAGTTAAATACTAATTCGATACGAAGCCAACACGGATACACCCGTGTTCTCATAATAACATAAGTCATAGTAATAAGGAAAACATGTCTTGACCCTGGTTCTTAACTCCTCAATCCTGGTCAAGCTGTTCCGGCTCTGCAAGAGCATATCCAAGTAGGGGTGTGAGCTTCGAAAAGCTTAATAGGGAGAATCATCCACATGTCTAACATAAATTCAGTGAACATATATTCAGAATATAATTTTCTAATTTTATCTAATTTTCTTAGGTCACATACGATCCATCATAACCTTCGTAAGTTTAACAATTTCATCAATAACCCGACTCATATATTCAAATTCACCAATTAATATCATATATCCCCTAAATCACACTAGTTCAATTATGACTCATACCATTCTTCGTTCGTTCAAATATTCCATGAATTAATTCATCAATCCACATCATCGTGTCAAAATAGGGGTCGACAGATGCGTCCCGACGACAGTCGAGAACCCACATCATCGCCACCGGGAGGTCATGTTCGGAATATGGCGACAGCCGTTCGTCTCCGATCCTTCTCCTTTTCGGCATTTTCATCCCTACATTCCAGTGAGCCACGAAAACATCTCTGGCAACTTCAACTAGCAGCCGTGACAGCAGCTCGTCCGCCATAAAATTGGCATTGTCGCCATCATCAAGAGCGAATCATTTCTATCCCATCTGATCAGTTGTTGGGTCGAGGTCATTCCGACACATCGACATCAAGAAATCTCCAGCCTGTCATCCTCCCCGTCAGTTGTGCGATAGCACCGTCCCTGCCGTGTACCCATCCCGCTGTTGTGACTCTCTATTCTCGCATAAAACATCTCATGCCTCTGGTCTGGACTACCACGCCAAGGTCGTTCTGGTCATGGCACTCCAACAAAACCACGTCGGCTCCCGGCTCCCAAAACAGAGGCCATGACAGGGGAGTTTTTTCGTGTGTCAGGACAAACATTAACCAATACTCTACATCATACAACGTTCCACAACAAAACATATATACTTCACGTTTCAATAGAGCAGATATGCTCACAAACAATTCTATTAGAAATCCTTAAGTCACACAGCAGATATACATACTTTACGTAAGAACAGGGTCAATTTTTTAATGTGCTCTATCAGGGCAACTTCGTTGCCAAATTATCCTGCCGCGCTGAAGCCTTCAACATGGAAGGGCACCGCACTGAAGCATTCAGCGTGGATATTAATCCGCGCTGAAGCATTCAGCGTAGAATCCTTAATTCGTAATTAAGGAAGACGCGCTGAAGCCTACAATGCAGAATTCTTAATTCGTAATTAAGGAAGCCGCGCTGAAGGCTTTAGTGCATTGAATTTTCCGCGCAACGTGGCTAGCATGAAAAATAACCATTGAGGCCGCACTGAAGGCTTCAGCTCAGCCTCTTTGATAAATTGGTCCCAACCCTACTCTTTTGTACCACCACAACCTAAATAACATATCTTGAATTGGTAAAGAAGAGTATTTTCGATCGTAGTGGATCAAGCAGAGGTACACCAAAACTTGTCTAGTGCAAGGTGATTTTTATATATGATTAAATTTCTTAGTTATGTGAATATTAATTATTGATATTAAATTTATGCGTTAATTTTATTATTTTAGTATTTATTTTAAATATATAGTCAGATGAAAGTTTTGCCCAATTGGTACCAAATTGGATTTTATCATGAGGGCTGCTATTTGTACTACCATTAGACCGAATTTTTAAACCGAAATTGTGCAAAATGACCAAAATACCCCCACTTAGCACAGTAACACGGTTTGGGCCCTGGGGGTATTTTCGTCATTTTACACAATTTCGGTTTAAAAATTCGGTTTCATGTAGTACAAAAAGCATTTCCCTTTTATCATATAAAACCTCAAATCAAGCCAAGTAAGGTGACCTAGGTGATTTTTCCCTTGCGCCGCCCATCTCTGCGACGGCCGTATGGCCGCCGCTACAGCGCCGACACCAAGGTCGGTGCCCGTGCCACCACACCCCGCACAATTCGTAACCCCCCTCTCTCTTGGCTACCGGTGGTCTGCGACTGAAGGCACGACTACTCGGATTTTGGTGCCATCTTCTGAAGATGTCAACACCAGCCCATCCACAGTACGCGATGCTACAACAATGGCACCGAAAGGTCAGACTGTCTCAACCTCCTCCGGGAATCCATCAGAAACTACAGTGACGGCGCCTCCAGCATTCGAGCCTCCAGCCCTGGTCCAAAATCCTATTGCCTCAAATGCCTTGACAGGTAAAAATCCGTTGAGAACGACTGTCAATAAAAGACACAAGAATTTACAGGAGCGTAATGCTAGGCTTCGCAGTAGATCGGTTTCGTATCATTTCACCAATTTTCTAGTGTCTTGGTGTAGAGCAGAAATGCTGAAAGTGTTTGCTTCTTATGGTCAAGTACATGATTTATACCTGCCAAAAATTTTGGATTATCAAGGTCGGAGATATGGCTTTGTGAGATATCCGAAACATATTGATTCCACATTCATTTTAGGCCAGCTAAATGCAGTTTGGGTTGGGCTAACACAGCTTCTAGTTAGCCTTTGAAGGGAGGAAACTGAGAAGCTCACCAACAGTAAGATTGCACCAAGGAAGCCCCTTCCGGCTCCTATTGATAGAATCTAATTCTCTCCAGATCCTGGTTCGGAAGCTTGGCTGAATTTGTGTCTGATTGGCACCCAAGTTTCATTTATGGATGTTGAAACCCTCAACATCACCCTACACGAATGTGGTTATGAAGGCTCCACTGCTGTTAGAGTTGAGGGGGGTGAGATATTGATCCAAAATATAGATTCTGCTCAACAATTGAAACTGCTCCAAGACACCTCAACTTTGAGTAAGTTGTGTCTTCGAAATGTTCGCCCATGGGAACTCCTGCAAGGGAAACCTGCTAGGGCAGCATGGGTACGAGTTAGAGGTGTCCCTCTTAAGTTCTGGTCAGGGAAGCTTTTTGAATCCTTGGCCACTACAATTGGAGAGCTACTCGTGATAGACGAGAAGACCATGAAAAAAAAAACAGAAATGTTATTTGGAAGAATGCAAGTCCTTACGAACTCCACTGCCCGGATTCAAAAGTCTATCCAAGTTGATACTGAACTGGGAAGTTTCTCAGTTACAATCAATGAGGAAGAGGATCCTCTATTTTCAGTCTTAGAGAAGCCTGGCAGCCACAAATATGCATGGCCCTCTCTCCCAGTTAAAGCTGCTGCCAATTTTGCCTATCCTATAGTAGAACAGGAGGTACGAAAGGCTAGCCCTCCCCTATGTCCAGTGACTGCCGAGAATCCAGCCTCTGAAATGGAACCTGCTTCAGCCATCTCTGCAATAATTCCAGTAGCGGCTACTACTGGCATTCCAGCCTCACCCGCTTCTGAGGGTGTAACAATTTATGAGGAATTGGTTACTATGATTAATGAGGTTTATCTTCAACAAGCAGCTAAAGCTATAGCTGCTGGTTTCGCTGCATCTGGACAATTTTCCGAGGATGGGAGCACTGACTATCAGCAGTTCCTCCAGCCAGGATTTGTCGGGGATGCATTTGTTTCATCAGCTAGAAAGGAGCTAGATTTCATCCCAGATGCTGCTGTTGGTGCCTCTAAAATGCAACATTCAGCCGCAGAAGCTGAAACACAATCTACAACGCAGTCATCACGGTCTGTTGTAGAAAAGGAAGCAGAGGCATTCTCAGAACCTGCAGCACATATAAATGCTGAGGGCTCGGAACATCAGAACATAATGGGCGATGTACCACCAGCTAAATGCTGGAGTTGGGTGGACAAAGTAGAGGCAGGTTCTGGAGAAGATTCCGACTTCTTTTCTAAACCATTTGCTACTGCAGATATTCCGACGCCCCAACAGTCAACTAGGTCATTTTTAGACATCCAGAGGCAAGCTCTACAACATCAATCGATGCGTTTGGATCCTTTGGCCAGTCCATTCTCCCTAAAGAACAAATGGGCTGATCCTTTTCAGGACAATATGCAGTATATGTCGGATTAAGATGAGACTCTGGTCGAGATTCAAGTAACTACCACAGGTGTGTACCTCTATCACAGGTGTGGTCAGCGGATCCTGATGGCGACTTTCCAATTAATACCTCGGAGTATGAATCCGAGGATTTTAATGACAATAGTTATTCCTATCACTCCCTCGGACTTTCTGATGTTCCTCCTATGCTTCCGCCGAAGGCACCCTCCGCAAAATTCGGGAAGAAGAAAAGACCGTATGTCAAGAAATCAGCAGGCTTCTATAAAGCCTCTACCATTACAACAAGATCCAGAGCTGCAAAAAAATGATTTTCTCTTCAGTTTTTTGATTGTATGATTCATGGTTATGCTTATTTTCGGGGCTAGTTTGTATATTCACTTTTGCTATTAATAAAAACTCAAAACTTTTGATTAAAAAAAATAGTCAGGATGAGAGTCAATGCCTCGGTCTTTATAGCCCCGATTCTCAGGATGTTATCGAATATTTGAAGAATCATAGAAGTACACGTATTTTAAGGGATGAAATAATTGTCGACGCTATAGTAAATTGCAAACATCTCGATAAATGGCTTCGTAAGCTTAGGTTGCATGATCGGGTTATTGATTATATAGTTGCCGTTGGGTTTTGAGAGGTATATCAGAGTCGTTCTCTGCAGATAGACTGACATTTTGTGACGACTCTGATTGATCGATGACATTCTCACACGCACATATTTTGGATGTCATTCGAGGAGTGTACAGTCACGTTACAGGATGTTTCTATGATATGAGAACTCCCAATTAATGGGGTAGCAGTTTCTGGGCTTGAAGATACTGGTCTGCCGTGATCTTTACCTCGTATCCAGCAGCATATAGAGCAGTTCTACGGAATTGAGGTTGGTGTTAAGGATAATACGATGGGAAAATGGAGTCTACCACGATAGAAGAACATTTTAAATTAATACAAATAGATCAAAATAGTAATGAAATAAATGTACAATATTATGCTCACGATATCATAACCTTGATTTTGGGTGGGCTTAACTTTCAAGATCGTAGTGGATATAGGATAGATATGGACTTGTTGTACATAGCGGATTTATCGATAATACCCATGTACAGCTGGGGGAGTTTAGGGTTGTTGTGTTGCCTGCACAACAACATGTGCAGGACACATGTGGAGAACTTCAAGAATGTGGATGGCGTAATTAAATTGTTGCAAATATGGGGATATTCACGCTTCTGGATTATTGCGCTGACCCCTGGTAGGATCATTCCGTCTCATGGAGACCGGAGATGTGGATAGATTACTGATGTATTCGGGAATCGATTTTTGACATGGATGAACAGTGGAAGCGCAGGGTCACACCGAGTTCGATTGTTGCAGTTGTCCTTTGATTTCGTTACGGTCTCTCAGGTATAATCTTATTTTAATTATCTACGAACCTTAATTTTATTATAAATTATACGTTTAATTTTGATTTTTGTATTGATTTTTGCAGTTTCATTCCACCCCATATACAGAAGATAAGATGAGTCGTATTCAACCTCATGATCGTATGCTATGGACGTACGACGGGGCCATCATTTTTCTTGATATGGTCGAGTTTGTTCTTAGTAGACGTACCGTTCAGCAATTTAGTTGGACTCAGGGGATACCTCAAGGAGTGGACGTTGAAGCGGAAGCAATTGCCCATACGAAATCGACTGAGAGGATTAGAAAGTGCAATTGGTCAACTTATCTGACCCACCATCGTGAGATGTGGACAAATCGTTATATGAACGTCACATTTGCTGGAGTTAGAGGTGTCGGGATGCAAAGTATTTGGGCAAATGGCTATCAGTCGTGGACCGAATACCACAGTCGAAGATTTTGCACTCCCGTGCACCCGGTGGAGCAAGTCGGTGTATTAGTAGATTATGCGCCTTTCATAACTCTTCTGCTATGTGTTTATTTTATTATGTTTTTTATAGTTCATGTTTTAAATTTATTTTATCTGATAAATATTCGAATATATTAGCGGAAGAAATTTTTCAAGGGGCAAACCACCCAGAACTGGTGAATCCACAATGGTTGATATCACTTGGTGTGAGGATACATAAAAAGCTATGAGACGAATTGGATAACGAGGCAGTCCCTTTTCAGGCTCCTCCAAGTCAATTAACACGGCAAAAAAGGCAGCACGATTATGAAGCAGGTTCTTCACACCAACCAACAAATTTAGAAGTTGAAGACGATATGATGCAACCAGAAACAGTTAAAGAATTTTATAGGGGAAATATTACTGCTAGTGATTTTCTTAGACAATAAATGAATTAATTTTCAAACTTCTATTTGTTATTTATTAAATAAAATTTTCGAACTTCATTTATTATTGATTCCATTTGAAAACTTCAAATATGTTGAATATTAAATAAATGCGGAATATACCTACTTTAATCATAATATTAAAAAACACTAGACTACTCTAAATAAGGGTTTGTTGGCATCTTTAGTTTCTTTATCTTTACTATAATCGACCACAATATTTTCTTCATCTTCAAAATACAATTAAATTTTCAAAATCTTTGGTTTGACTATTAAGTACCTGATTAACTACATCATTATCGTATAACTCAATAATGTGCCACGGGTATGTGTAGGGAAAATAACACAACATTTCAAATGGAACTATCTTGAAGGTGTAGGGAAATGTAGGAGTGCAATGGATTTAAATGGGGGGAGGGGGGTGGGGTGGGGTGGAAAGGCCGCGCACAAGGCTACAACACGGATTAACATTTGACCTGAAGTCTTCAGCGCAGCATCCTTAATTACGAATTAAGGACTTCGCGCTGAAGGCTTCAACGTGGATTAACGTCCTAGCTGAAGGCTTCAGCGTGGATTAACGTCTTCGCTGAAGGCTTCAGCGCGGTGCCTTTCCTCATTAAAGGCTTTTCAGCACGGTAGGGTAATTTGAGAACAAAGTCACACTAACGGGGCACATTGAAAAATTAACCTAAGAACAGAGCAAGGACTCCTCAGACCAAACATGACTCCGCAGTTCATAAAACTTCTAGGACATGCTAGGAAAGAGTATCATATCCATCAAATTCAGTCTACTCTTCATCATCTCAAGAAAACAACATACGAATCAGATAAAAACGTTCACCCGTTAAGTTTCAACTCCTCAATAAATCAAACAACGAACATAAGTATTTCACGTAGAAGAAATCCATCCACAGCATACTACATGAACCCCTTGTCATGATCCTACTCATTCCCTTCCCAGGAAGTCCCACCTACCTCTTGCAAATCTACTCCTCAATCTTCAAGTGTGTTAGATCTACCAAAGCTTCATCTTCTGCACCTCCTTGGTACCTACCATAAGGTGTTAGGTTTAGGATTGGCTTGTATATTTAATTATTTATAGGTCCAAGTTTCTCATTAGATAGACTACTTGCCCTTCAAGGCTATTTTGCCCTCCAAGTTCGAAAATTTCAAGGGCTTCAATTGTTGGGTTTATGGAATGTAACAAGCCTATCAATTAATAGCCCAAGAAAATTAAGGCAGTGTTTTGGAGACTTAGAAGGTGTTTGCAGAAGCTTTTCTGCAGGAGCTTTTAACTTTTCCACAGCAAAAGCAGTTTTTTGAGTGTTTGTTTACTG
>JAOYMZ010084285.1:0-11243 GCA_025802335.1 Pinguicula primuliflora
CGCCCGGTGTTGCCAAGCCCGGGCTGTGACAAATTCAAAAAATACGCGAGTTCCTGTGGCTTAAGTAAAAATTTGCCTCATTTTAATCGTTCGGATTGAGGAATCAACCGTTTTATTGGATTTTTGGAAAAGTCTTATTCGCCCATAAACTTTAAGAATTGGAAAATGTTATTCATTGTTGTTGTTTTTATTGGTAATTTTGTATGTATTATTTACGAAAATGTGTTTTTACATTTACACCCTTCTGCTTCTCTTCACCATTTTTCATTACAAGATCGAATTAGGGCTCTCAGTAGAAGAAATCAAAATCCAAATTAGGCGACACTCTGCAACCTTCTCCTTCCGACTTCATCGGCGATCTGGCACTTCATGCACTGGCTCGGAAGTCTGCTCCACTCCGATACGCTCATGGCAGGTATCATATGACCACTAGCTTTCAGTACTTGCCATAGGTGTAGTTGGATCATTTCGATGGCTGTGTCGTGATCGATTTGTTTGTTGCCAAACACCTTCTCATTTCTGATCTTCCAAATTGTCCAACACACTTCTTGCCAGATCGCATTTAAGGTTTTCGTGGTCCACGGGAAACCCAGAATGTTTTCGTGTTGCACATAGTGTCCTAAATTGCTTGCGCCAGTGCTGTTTGAACGCCAAGCCAGCCATATATTGCATACCATATTCGTGATACTTCCTTGCACTGTAGAAATAGATGATCAGCTAATTCTGATTTTTCTTCACATAATGCACAAATAGTTGATTCAAGAGGTATGCCACGGGATTGAAGATTTTCCTTTGTTGGGATCTTGCCTTAAAGCAGTTGCCAAGTGAAATAACATATTTTTCAAGGAATTACCTTATTCCATGCGTTGCTTGCCAGTACATCAGCCTCATTTTGACTCCAAATTTTGCATGAGGAGCTGATACATTCTTTTAGTGCTGTAGGTATCTCCAAAAACCAGTTGCCAGCAGTCTCCCTCATTTGTCAATAGGGGGCATCTTGCAGTAGTAGTTGTAGGTGTTGCACTTGAGACACTTCAGACTGCTGCAAAATTCTGGTCCAGCTCCAATTCCAGATCCAGCCTTGCAGCGTATATTCCCTTTTCTCACTAACTGTTGCTTCTTTGTCCGTACTTAGGGAGTACAGCATTGGATATTCTTCTGATAGTGCTGCACATCTATCCAAGCATCTTTCCAGAAATATGTTGCATTCCCTGCACCAACTTGCCTTTTAAACTGACTTAAGAACCATCGCTCTTTTAGAATTTCTCGTTTAAGGTCCTGCCACGAAACTGAGTGCTTTTCTTGCCTGCCAGCAGTAGTGTAGATTGATATACTTCCATTTGCACTCAAGTCACCATATCTGGCACTTAGAATATCTCTGGATTTTTGATCGCATTCTATCAGTAGCTTATAGCCCCATTAAGCAAGTAGGCCAATGTTAAATTTTTCCATGTGCTTGATGCCCAAACCTCCTTTCTCTTTTGGGAGATGATTTTTGACCATTTAACCCATGATATCTTCCTGGACCCATCAGACTTCCCCCATAGAAATTTGCGCAGGAGCTGTAAAATCTTGCTTAGCACACTTTAGGAGCCTTGTAGAGGGATAAATAATAGACTGATATTGCTGATAGGACAACTTAATAAATAATTATTCATTGTTATTTGACACGAACACCATTTGTAAACACTGGAAATTTTATGCACCCGCACAAGCCTCCACAATAAATGGTCTTACATCTCGAAAACTAATTATGGCCGTCAGTAAAAATGCATGGGTTTTAAGGGAATGGGTTATAACCCGACCCGCGGGTTGTATTCTTCTTCCTCTATTCGATTCAGATGCAAAATTCGAATAGAGGATGAAACCGATTGCAAGGAGGCAGTTTTTGACCCCGATCTCTTCCGGACACCCACTGCCAATGGGATGTTTTTGTGAAGCGGAAGAAACCCAATAGAGGAAGAAGCGAATAAGCCGATGATGAAGAACATCAATGATTTGATGGAGAGAGCGCCGCCTTGATCACCCAAGTCCAATTCCTCAGATTGCTTTCTCCCGGATGTTTTTCAACGTTCTATTGGCAGGAATTTTATTTTTACAATTCCAAACATAATAGTGTAAATAAACGTTCTACTAGCAAAGTTGTTGTATTTGTTTTTCTTACCGATTTTTGCATCAGATTACTGGATAATTTGCAGACAAAATCGGTATATCTTTTTTCTCTATTCCATTTTCGCATCTGAATCTTGATGTTTTCTTTTGGGTTATTTGTAACCCGTGGGTCGTGTTATAACCCGTTCCCTTAAAACCTGATCATTTTACTATATTAAGAAGATCTTCAATCCCGACCGTCGGAATAAAATCCGAGGATTAGGTTTAATTTTCGGGAGGTAAGACCATTTGTTCTGAAGGCTTGGTTAGGAATTAGAAAATTTTCGGGAGGCATATCCACATCACATTTTTTTAATTTTAATTTTTATTTATCAAATTTATTTTTAATTTCTCATTCCTCTCTCCTTTTGCTCTTTACTTTTTCCTCTTTTTTCTTTTCTATTTTCTCTTATCCGCCACATTATGTGATTCATAAGTCATAACTATGAACTCAAACATGGGAGACATGCTACTTAGGAACCAGAATTGTTGCAATCAACTGTACAAGATGAAGAAGGCATCTTCTTCTGTCAGCTATGATTTTTATCACCAAATTTGCTAACATAAATTTATGTTTTAAACCACACTCATGAACGCTCCATCTTTATCCCACTCATTTAGACAATCATATAACATCAATAACTAGATGTAGTTACAATCAACATAAAACATAAAGTAATACCAACAAAAAGAAGTAACAATAACAAAACAAACTAATGTGAGCAACGGAAAAATTTTGTTTAACAGAAAGATTCATGCTCAACAACTAGGGCCGGGGCTGGGGTCTGGGATGTCCTAGCCGACCCCCTAGCCGGATGCAGGGGCAGATCCAGAAACTGGAAATTATGGGTGCCCATTTGAAAAATCTCATATTCCGGCACGATGGCTAACCTATTAAGGACTACTCACGAGGTTCAAATGGTGCGATCAATTTCGAAAATGAGTGGTGTCACGTAATAATTATAGATTTGGGAATTATTGCGTTAAAAATTACAGATTCCTAAAAAATTTCAACGAAAGAATTACAAAAATATTGACAAATTTTTTTGACTGCTCGAAATCGCCGAAAATGCTCAATTATATAAAATCTACTTCATATTTCTTACCAAAATTTCTCGAGTCTATTAGGATAAAGTAAAAGTACTTGAAAATTTCCAAAAATACTACGAGTTTACCCAACAGAAAATTCAAATCATAATAATACTTTTATTCTAACATATATATATATACATATGTTTTATATTTATTTATAATGGTATTTCCTATATTGGTATAATAGTTGGAATAAAAATGGAGCGTCTCACGAATTTTATTCGATTAATAATAGTAAAAAATAAAAATAAAGAAATAAAAGAATCGTATAAAATTTAAATAAAAAATCAATAAACCTGCTAAAGATCATTAACCCATGTGACTTCATACATCACCTTTTTCATCATTCAAGAAAAATAATTTTTTATTTTTCTCTTTCCTTTCTTCTTCACCTTTCACCTTCCTCTTCTCCGCCTCTTCATCTTCTTTACGACTCTATTTCTCTGCAACTAAAAACGATGGTCTACATATACAAAGAAAAATTCTGATGCTCCTAGCCGGATGCCTTAGCCAGCCGGCTCACTGGGCTTACCCCAGGGCCGGCCCTGTCAACAACGAAAAGAACTCCACACATGAAGTAACAAACACAAATCCTAGTCATTTGGTTGATGATGGTGGTGGCTGAGACCACATTTGCTGATCACGCTTCCCCATAAAAAATTTTGGAGCACCAACTGAAAAATGGCTGTTAGATGCTTCACTGTTTGCCAAATACATGATTGGATATGAAATAAAATATGAGTTATGATATAGATTAGGGCACACATATTTGACACTAGTATTACACTATTGTCTGTGTGTCGATACTTGATTGAGTAAGTAGAAGACCCACTTTTTTTGTCATTCACTCACATGTTGCCACCTAAACATTAGTATAAAAATAGTGTGTTTTAATTAATGTCTTATATCATTTTTAAAAAAATAAAGAAGACATATTTTGAGATAAAAACTCGGCAGAAGAAGTTGAGCCATAATTTGTGCAACTCCAAGAATTTCTTTAGTCGTGGTCCTCTTTAGTTTTTCTTTTGTTTTTCCTCACAACTTGCTCAACTTTAGATTATTTCTTTTGATTCGGTGGACGACCTTTGCTTCAAATGACTAATTGATCATAAATCTTTTAATTTTCCTTTGAGAGATCATTAGCATCAGAATTATAACTTTTATGAACAATCAAGTTAATTGCTTCAACCACCTTTTCTTTTAGATAGCTTTGACATAAAAATTCATGAAAAGAACAATTATTGATATCATATCGATACATATAATATCAATATAAATTTGCAAAGAGAAGACTAGAGACCTGACGATAAAGGTGCTGGGCGGTGCGGTTCCGCACCGCACCACCAACCTTCCAAATCGTGCGGTTTTTAATCGCGTGGTTGACGGTTTTCCGGAGCGGTGCACCATGAACCCGACCCGATTATTTTGGGTCGAGTCTCATTCAAATAATATTTAAAAAATAAAAATAAAATTACAAAAAATCGATAACAAATAAAAAAATTGAATAAATTTAAAAAAATCGCCGGTGCACCGCCGGTTTTTGCGATTCACCGCTAGTTTTTTATTTTATTTTTTATGTTCTTTGAATTTAAAAAAAAATTAAAAAAACAGCGGTGCACCGTGAAAACCGCGGTGCACCAAAAACCGCACCACCGGTTAGGCGGTGCGGTTCCACACCGCCGGTGCGGCGGTTTAAACCAATCACATATTAGAAGACCAGTTTTGCGTTTCGACTTCCATGAACCAAGTTAGAAATTCGAATAACTTTTTTCTGAAAATATTACAAATTATACTGAATTTCTGGTTTGTGCTTGGGATGTCAGAATTTTTTGATTCCTAGACCTTGGAGGGCCTTATATGGGCCGATTTAGAGGCCTAAAACATCTTGAAGACACCAAAAAGTCCAGCAAAGTCGAAAATCCAAGGAAAGTTGTGTTGTAAACATCTCATGAAGTCTCTAATCTATTTGTTATTTTTGTTTTGCCTAAGGCACGGCTTATTTGCATACAAATATCATTATCCAATTCTCTGTTCGAGGAGGCGGTCACATAGTCAGTTTAGGTGTCGCCTAGGTACTGGACGGTCGCCGTCTACCTTGCCCGAATGCCGTATAATCACCCGCTTAGGAGTGCCTAGGCCGCCTAGACATTTGGCGGGCTCTGACCGCCCAACGCTTACTCGAACACTGATCCAAACGCACAACTTTGAAGCTGAAACCCCTTATTTTTACCGATAAAACCAAAATACAACAATCATGGAACTGTTCACTAGGCACTAAAACTTCCTTCAGCCTTCTGCTCATTCTACTGGAACTCAAAACAACAAATAGCAACTTTTCTTGTTCTGCATTCACACTAATTCAGTGAACTACCAACTATCACCTGTTTTCCACAACGAAATCACTGTCGACATACAACAGAGATCGTCTTGGCCTAGTGGTGTGAGTGTGTGTGTGAGGTCTAAGGTTCAAATCTCAGTACGGATTTGGCTTCCATTGTATGAAAAAAAATCACGGTCAACATACAAGGTTACGAATGAACTGGCAGAGAGTAAGCCTTGTATCAATTTCATGGCATAACTTGTATCCGGTCCAAAAATCTGTAAAGATGCGTCTACTGACAACTGTGGCTTCCTTTTTGATGGATCCGAACCATCCCTGTATCATAAAAGACAACTCGCGTAAACTGAAAGAAAGATCTAAGCAAGTTGTACTTCAAGATAGCATATGCAAAACTGCTTGATCCTCACCTTCATGAACGGGCGAAAAAGAAAAGGTGGTTATTCTGAAATTTCCATCATCATTCACGTTTCAAAACGAATCTAAATTAACATTTGTTTGTTGAATATTGATGCTACTTCACTGGCTGCCATTTTTTTGTAGTATCAAAGCGGGAATAATTCAGTTTCATGAATAATAAAGTGTAAGTAAGCAAAGTAACATCTTCTCAACACAAACATGGAACGATATGAGAAACTTCAACTGAAAAAAAGAACTTCATAAATTTGTTGGAAAGGGTCAAATATTCCAGTTAGGAAATATCCCAAATCTCTCCATTTTCGAGGATTGATAAACTTCATCCCAGGAGTTACCTTTCTTGTGCAGTGTCTATATAAACATGTAAATTGTATATTCAAAGTAAGGATTTCAATACAATGAAAATTTCCTCCAAATTATCTGATAGGAATCCGGCAAAGGATACTCTCGTGTATCGCAGGCGTTTGGCAGGCTGAGATCAAGGGGACGAGTCATTCAAAAGGATCAATCTGGATAGGCTTGGATAGATATAGATTACAGTTTTTGGATAAGCTTGTATCAATTGAGATGACCGTTAGAATTACTTACAACTCTGGAGTATAAAACCATTGTAACAGATACAGGGGAATTCATTCGGAATACAACAGTTTTATTGTCTTTTATTTTGCTAGCTAATCTTCTTTCCCAGGGGTCGATCTCTCCCCCCACTCCAAACGAGAATCACGATCTTGGACTCACCGGACCATCCTTTCTTCCTTGCCAGGATAGGTCGACGGAAGCGTCCCCGCTACAGGAACATCACGGCATCCATCCTTCATTCCTCTTCCCCTGTCCATTCCGACGAAGGCGAGGCCGACAGAGCTCTCCCGGGCCGATCTTCTTCCCTTCTTCCGGTGTATACTGGCCCCTTGACGCGAGCCCGATCCCGAGGTCTGCATCATTATCTCATTCCATTAAAACTGACTTGACAATATTAATTTAAGAATTTAGCTGTCATTGTATATGTAACAGAAAATATTCAAGTTATGCGAAATAGTCTTAATACCGTACTAAACAGGTGCTAAATTGCAAGGATTTGAAATTACAATTAGATTTCTTTCTTTACCAACAATCTCACATAGGCTTCTCACATTATACATGCTTTACTTCATCTTAGAAGCACAACATGTTTCTCTTGAAGTTACTTTTTTTAGGTAGGTAAAGTTGGGAGAAATACTTCGCTCCTCCCCAGTATCCGAGAGTTTTTCAGACCAAGCAGGCTTGATTACTGAAAGGATTCAGTTTCGTTTCTAACATAGGCCATGCGGGGAGGGCATAAACCAACAAGAAACATAGCACAAATGAGTATCTTGACACGTTTGTAACACAGTACCTCCGAGCCATGTTATCTTCACATTTAGCATCATCATTCAGCCTTCGTTGTTGAGGCTTTTCATCCTCATCATCAACCTCATCATCAACCTCATCATTCCATAACTGTGGCTTGGGTCTGGCTTCCATGTCCTCTTTACTCTGAAAAGGAGATACCTCAGATAGTTTCCAGAGAAATTCAATTTAAATTGACAGTTAACACAACTTTACCTCTTAAGGTACATCAGCAGTCCGCGGCATCACTTGAAAGGGGATACTGGAAGCATGCTGCAGTTTGGAAATATGATCCAGGAGAATGTTTATGCAAGTTCAAGTAATCAATAGAATAATATTCATAAGGAGAAAGGAGAGTCATTTAAATACAAAGGAGGAATAGGCTACAGTTCATAGTCCAATAATCAGTTGAGGTTAAGGCTTCAAGAAAAAAGCATCATAAATGATCGCTAGACGTCTTAATGAGATACTCTAATAAGCAGCCATACTAGGGTAAACTTTTTTTGTTGGGTACTGCGGTATGAAAGGATTCTACTCTGATTCAGGAAATTGATTAGAGACAACAATTTAGGGTCCGTTTTGTGATTTAACACACAGTGGATTACTGGCGTTTAAATCACTCCACACATCGCGTGAGGTGGTTAAATGGTTGTTTGGTAGAGGGGATTAGTGCAAATGAGCCCACAATAATCCATCGCGTGAACGATGTCAACTTTGGCACTCTTTACGGATTACGCAGTCGGGCCCAAAATAGCAAGATTCCTCGTGGCTGAGTTGTCAAGTTTATGATGGATGATTTTACCCTAACAATTTATGTTAACTATGATATGTCATTATATGGTGACATTCATTTACACTATATGACTAAATTCTTTTACAAAATTTTTTACACACAATGCAATTCCGGCTGCTGTCATTATTTGTTGTCGGAATTGGTTATATGGATGGAGAGCATATACATAGGAGACCATAAACCCTTTGCTCCGGCTGAATTCATACGACTACATCTCCGGTAATTTTGTTACACTTTTTTTCCCTTGGATTAAAGGGTCCTTAATTAAGGTTTAGGAATTTCCGACGACTTCATAGGTCTTTTGATCTCCTATATATAGCCTTTCACTCGGTGTCTCCAATTCAGACAACATGCGGTGCCAATAGCCGGATGCAATGTATGCAAAAAATCGTGTAAAAGAATGGCATCATATAGCCTCCCCATATGTATATATTAGACAAATTGTGTAATCTTCATTAATCCCGCTACCACCAAACGTCTGAGAGAATAATCCACCTTTCACCAAACGCTAGATTTGATATCAGCCAAACGCAGCAAGATTACTACACATAGTTACCATTCAGTGTGTTTTTCAAACACCACTGCTATCAAATGGACCACAAGTTAAGAAAGTTATATAGCTCAGGTTCCTCACAGTAGAGATGGGATTCTGTTTACAGTGATGGTTAATAGTGTACTGAAGAGGAAGACCAAATCAATGTGCATGCAAGTTATGTACCAGGAAGATGAAAACTGTGTATTCGTACTCAAATATATGTACACCAACAAATAATAACTGAAGCAACGGTTCACCTGATTTTCTCTAAATCTCTCTCGGTATTCTGATTTTCCATACGTTTACGTTCAATATGAAGTGTGTAATCTGGGCCAAAGTATTCACAGTACTCATTGTATGGTAAGTTATTTTCTGGTTCCGCGTCCACTGCTACGGCAGTCTACCACAAAGTAAAACATTATTGATCAGCATTAAGCAACCTAACAAAATTTCCAATCATTCCAAACTCAAAGAACTGGTAACCAATACAAAACTATGCAGTTGAAATTAAAATAATATGTTAGTGAATAAGCAAGCAGGCAAATATATGCTCTTATGCTCAAACGCACATACATATACACAAAGATAAAAGAGAAATAGAGAGGTAAAGAGATAGAGAAAGACCTCATAGCACCAACATTTCTCATTGTATACCCTCTATTGGAATGTTGTCACATACCGATTGGAGAAAAAATTATCAACCAATTTAAATAGGAATGTGGTGCTACAATCTATCACCTTAGGCTCAAGATTTTAATGAGAGTAGCCCACATCCACCTATTTAAGTTGGCCCACACACGCGCAAATGCGCACACGAGGCCCGAGCCTATAGAGAAGCGGGCCAATTTTCTAACACCCTCCCCTACCCAAAACCAGGAGAGGAACATTGAATGACCTTAAGTAACGAAGGCAGTTTGCGTGACCTTTTACCCACAAGTTAAAGCACCCTAAACGGTCACCCGCCAACGAGTCCGCCCCACATTGAAGTACAACAGCTCCGGGCTGGTACACCTCCATCACTTTCTGGATAAACTTCAGAAATTGTCATCATTGAGTCCATCATACAGTGGAACGTTAAGAGCATAATACTTTCCTGCTCCAACCCCAATGTCTTTAATATGCCCAGTTCCGGGGAAAAAATCACCAAATTTGTGGAATTACAAGGTCATCACCCAGTCAGTAACATAAAATGCTTCCTCAACACCATCTCCATGGTGAATATCAATGTCTACATACAGCACACGCGGCCAACAAAACAACAAAGATCATAGAATAAGAGAGAAACTAAAACCAAGAAGATCGAAGTCAATTATTTCATATCATCTCCGGTCGATTTAAATAAATTTTATTTTAGCATAAATCAGAACCATAATTTCGCATTTGGTCATTCAGACATCCGAAAAGGCCTTAGTAGGAATATAAACATAATCAACAAGAAAACCCAGAGCAACAATGCCGGAAAGAATATATCGTGCAATTGAACTATACATGCCAATTTACAAGAACGATGAAAAACTGAGCCTTGATGCGTGTGTTTAGCCTCTAATAAAGATGAAAATGGCCTGATTTATTGATTACCTTGTAAACTTTAAGCAGCTCAATATACCCAGAATGATGTCATTGACATAGCAAAATCCCGATGCCTCACTCTTCTTAGCATGATCAACCCCCTGCCCAATTTATAGCAATATCTGCATCCTGCCTATTGAGCTTGACAGCAGCACCGATAGAACCGGATTTTTTTTTTTTTTTTTTTTTGTGTGTAGAATGAGTTAGGATCAAATTAATGAAATTTAATAAAATATACCATTAAATTAATAAAATTTAATAAAATATATAGTTGTTTTTATCCTGGTCATTCCATTAAAGCTATGATTAGCTATTTTGGACATATTTCATTAATTTGATCCTAAATCATTCTAGACCCGAAAAAAATTGGATAGAATCGTCAGCTGAGGCCTTACGGAAGTCGAATAAGCCATCACATACCGGACAATCCTCGCTGACGCTGAAACGCTTGAGATGTCGCGCGTGGGTGTGATCCTGAACTGCTTCTGGGGATACATAGGCGAGGAACTCCACATATTCCTTAGAGTGAAACCAGCGCATGTCTTCTTGTCCGGCGGGGAATGGGCGACTAATCTCCAGGCGACGATGCAGGGAGTAGTGAACGATGAGGTTGTGCACCATACGGAGGCGATGGGGTTTTATTGGGTGTCCTTGGCGTAGTAGTAGTCTCCGATAGATGGCTCGTAAAAGTATGACACGCGCCGCTTACGCCCGTCCGGGCAGGACGACGATATCGACACGCTGCCACTGGAGTTCATATTTATGGGGACAAGAAGGGAAAAGAAATTGCAAGAAAAAAGGGAAAAGAAATTGCAAGAAAAAAAGGGAAACTACGGCTAACCACAAGAAGTGAAAGTTTTCTCCCTTTTTACATGTACATATAATGAGTCCAGTTCTTATGCACAGTTTTACTGTGGTCAGTTTTCCCCTTACGTGTACAATTTTTTCAATTAGCCATCCGTTCTCGAAATTGATCGCACCAT
>JAOYMZ010084295.1:0-11241 GCA_025802335.1 Pinguicula primuliflora
AAATATACCCAAGTCATACGCGTGCAATCATCAATAAATAACAAGAAATAACGAACCCCTTGTCCCCCAATCACAGGGGCTGGTCCCCAAACATCAGAATGAATTAAAGAGAACATTTTTTGAATACGTGAATGTTTTGACAAGAAAGGTTGTCGATGACTTTTGGCCAACACACAGGTTTCACAATGAAAGGGAATACGAGAAAACTTAGGAAATAACCGACTCAAGTAGGAGTGAGATGGGTGTCCTAATCGACGATGCCACAACCAACTTTGAGAGTCTGGGGACTCATTAGTGAGGAGTGTCCGTCCCTCCGAAGCAACTTCATCGACATAGTACAGGCCGTCTCGTTCAGTACCACGCCCAATGATCTTCTTCGACCGGATATCCTGTAGAAGACAGAACGTCGGATACATTAGCACAACACAATTCAGTTCCCTTGAAATATGACTTATCGAGAGCAATTTATATGACAACGACGGTACGTATAAACATTTAGATAATCTCATGGAGGGAGAAATCTCAATAACTCCTGCACTTTTCACGGGAACAAAATCTCCACTGGCTGTCTGAACAACTTTCTTGTGAGTTTTCTGCAGTTGAATACTGTCAGACGGATCATATGTAATCGTATCAGTGGCGCCACAATCAAATATCCATTCAGATTTTTTTCGGGGAGCAGATTCCCGTACTACATTCACACATGTATTTTTCTTGTTCTGTTGGGCCTTGGACAGCCCTGCAAATGTTTTTTCCGGCCCAACAGAACACCTTTGGCCTGGATAAATTGGCCTGTACCTGTTCGGCCCAGATTTCGCGCAAAAATCGCGCCCAGATGTCGCGAAGCCCAGATCTGTCGGCCCAGTTGCTTGTTCCTTCTCACTGTCAAAACAACCCATGTAGAAAAATTTTGCGGAATTGTAATAAGTACCTGAATTTCCTCCTTTATTACCATCCATCGGCCGGGTCGTTACACTCTGTGGCTCGTTCAATCGGGTCTCAAGGGTTTCTATATGGATCCCTTTTCCGTCACGATGCCGTCCTTGGCTAAGATTCACCTGTCCGATTTCGTCAGCATCATTTACCTCCGGTGGTTCGTGGCCGCCCTCAGAAATGTTGGCACGGCCGCCCCTCCGACCAGAGTAATTCCGTCCTCCTCGTCGGCCGCCACGGTTCGACCCCTGATTTCGCCTCAGTTTGTAACAATCCTTCTACCAATGTCCCAACATCTGGCAATAGTCGCAGAATGGTCGCCGGGGTGACGAATTGCCGTTCTGGGCATTAGTTTCTGACCGTCGCTCCCATGGATGAGTGATTATGGGCTGAGATACATCGCCACTATTTTTAATGTTCTAGTGACTATCCACTGCTCCCGGACTGTAAATGGCCAGTCCAGTACCAATGTCGCCAAGAGAGGGAGGGTTCTGTCCTCCGGCGCCGCTGGATGATGACTTCCAGATCTGACAGCGAGCTGCTTCTCGCCGGAGAGTTGCATATGCGTCGTCGACGGTCGGTAAAGGTGATTGCTTTAGAATATCTCGGGTCACTGCCTCAAACTCGGTATTCAATCTGGCCAAGAATTTAAAAAGTCGGTGCTCAGCCTGTAACCTGTTATGCTCGTTGATGTCTTCGACGCATTTCATGGGGTTCGGCCGACGACGATCGATTTCTGTCCACAATGTGTTGCATAAGGTGTAATACTCCTCCACTGGTACTGTCCCTTGCACTATTCTATCCGCTTTTGTGACCAGGTCGAAAATCTGGAGGGAGTCTTCGCCTGCACCAAAGGTTCGGGCAAGAATCTTCCAAAGTTCATAAGAGTTTGGGTAATAAATAAACTGGTTTACTAGTCGCCTCTCAATCGACCTAGTAATCCAGGTAAACACCTGTGTATCATGTTGTCGCCAGGTTTTATACTCGGGATCAGTTTTTGCCGGTTCGGGGGCGTCGCCGGTGATGTACTCCAGGCGACCCCTTCCGACGATTGCTAACTCCATCATTCTGGCCCATAACACATAATTGTTGCTATCCAACTTCACGTCGATGATAACCGATGTATCATCCTTCTCGGATTTGATTTCATCCGATTGAGACGGTTGCGGCAGGTTTTGAGTCTGCACGAGTTTTGCAAACTGTTGAGACAAGTAATTGTCGATTTCGATTTTGGAGATGGTGATCTCTCCTCCCGTCATGATGCACGGTTTGTGCTGAACGGAAATTCACACCTTCACACCTTAGGTGGATGAAGAAACGGGACCAATTCCCTGTTCCGATACCATGTTGAGTTTGATATTTATATTTATTTGGATGATTTGGTGTTTGAAGTAATGAAGAACGCAAGGATTTTACGTGGTTTACTAATTGGTTACGTCCATGGGAGGAGTGTTTTCTCCCTCTTCTTTTCTTACTCATCGGTTTACATCATTGGCTGTGTTATATAGGATTGAGGAGTAGGATTAGGGTTGATCCCCATGATCCCCTCAATTCATGATTTTTAGGGCCACTAATAAGGATATGATTTTATATACTAATCATATCCTTATTTACATACAATATTCTACCTTATCCAACACTATTTGCGTCCATTCAGGGAGACAATTCGAACGGGTTTTAAGTTTCATAAAGGAGAACCATGAATAGATTTCCTAACCTTAGATATCATGGGAATATGATGTTGTTGCAAAAGGTTAAGATTATTTATGGGAGGTTACGCAACTTTAGTTAATTTGGCGGAGTCCTCGCTCTCTTCGTTCTTTTACTTTAGGTGGCTATGTACAAAGAATGCTATTTTTCTCTACACTACTATTATTATAGGAGTAGTTGTGTGGAAGGTTTACTAGGCCTTGTTTTTTTGTGTTCCTGCAGGTTAGTCTTTTGCAGATTGGTTTTGTTGTTTGAAATTATCTCTGTACATTTTTACACATGAATTTTTTTTTTTAATTTACACATGAAATGAAGTTCCTTGAATTACCAAAAAAAAGTTGTGGACGGTTTACTGTTACGAGGTGGAAATTACACCCTTTTGTCGCTATGAAAAAGTATGAATCAAAACTTTAGGCCCTATTTACAAGTTCAGCTAAAAAGCAGTTTTTTATTTTTCAATCGTAGAAGTTCTTTTCATACTGTTTGCGATTTTGGCTTTTGGTGGTGGAAAAATCTCAGAAGCTCATAAGCCAAAAGCTCCCTTAGAGTAGCTTCTGAGAGGCTTAAGGCGGTGATAATTTTGTAATTATTTAAAAATTTACTTTTAAAATAATTTTGTCTATATACAAATCGATAATACCAAAATACCCAAAAAAATTCGTATTATATCCATTTTGTTACACTATTTTTTTAACTTTTGCCACAACAAAGCTCCCCACTGCAAACACTTTATAACTTTCTTATAAAAATACCCTTTTTTAAAAGACCCCTTAAAAGCTAAAAGTAGCTTTTCAGTAGATTCACAAATATGACCTTAATTTTTTGCATACGATTGGGTGTTATAAAGCATGTTGTGTACTTTATAACATTGTATTAGATATGCATATATGTAAGGTTAGCTCTGAGTTGTGCATCTTTTAGTGATAAAACACTTAAATATTAAGTAAATTTCATTGCTTTTTTGGGGGGTAAGTAATTATGTTTTATTCAATTTCAAAAAGTTGATTTACAAATATACAATTTTGCCCTCCCAGTTGGGCCCTAATCTCGGCATATTTTTAGCCTGTATCTCGATGTGTTCTCAGCGCGACTGGAGGTATTTTGAAATCATCCTTTGAATCCTTCCTTTTTGGTTGTCTGATCAATGAATTGAGTTCTTCTTCGTCCTCTTGCGGTGATCCACGACCAAGTAAGTGATTGTATTTTTCGTTTCAGTTCCTCGGTCGATATAATTTTCCCTTCGAAGTGTTTCTGATTTATGCTCAACCATATCTCCCAGCATGTGGCGATCCATACCGATTTCCAGCAATCAGCTTCAATTGATTCAGGTTTGAATTGCATATGGTCCTTGAATGTCGTTGGTGGATTGTCAGTGTTGATTTTTGTTCAACTGTGCACTTCTTTCAAGATTTCTTTCGTGTTTTCGCACGTGTTGAATAGATGTTCTTCATTCTCAGGTTCTTCATTGCAGAGGTAGCATTTGATCTCTTGCTCTGGGTGGATAATGCCTTTTCTTTGTAGATTCTGTTGTGTGGGTAATTTTCCTTGCTGCATTTTCCAGATAAACACTTGTGTGCTTTTAGGAACAGTCGCACATCTTGCACTGCATAGCTCTTTTTTTCAGTCTCTGACCAACCTGCTTCTTTTAGGCTCATCAGGTAGTCATAAGCTTGTTTGACAGTGTATCCCTGTTTTCCATTTATTTGCAGTAGCCATGAGTCATCTGTTGCTTCCTGCAATGTAGCATTAGATAATAATGTTTGCATGTCTTGTTTGTTTAGCTCTTCCAGCTCGTCCAGATCTCTTGTCCATTCCCATTCATGCCACGTCCATTGGCCGTTGTTCCAGGATCCTAGGTACTCTATTTTTGTTCTTCTGTGTTTGGTCTTCCTGTAGAGCTTGGGATAGGTTGATGCCAATGCTTGATCTCCAATCCAGATGTCCTCCCAAAACAGTATGTTGTTGCCTCTTCCTACATTTAACTTCCAGAGGTTTTGATGCCTGGGAAGTGATAATCTGGTTGTTTCTTGCCACCAAGTCGAATGCTTGTATTTCTTCCTTCTTTGGTTGGTTCTCGCTTCTTCTTATTGATTTAGCTCTCGCAGTTTCCCAATCTTTAATCCTTCGTTGGTGCCATATCTTGATCTGATGATTGTCTTCCATAGAGGGCTGTCTTCCTCCATGATCCTTGAGCTCCATTTGTCGAGCATAGCATGATTGTCCTCCTCCAGATTCTTTATTCCTAGACCACCTGCACATAGAGGTAAAGTTATTTTTTCTCACTTAATCCAGTGGATTTTCTTGGTGTTTTGTCTCTCATTCCAAAAATTTGTTTTCTGAATTCTCTCAAGGGTTTTTATGACGGTCCTAGGAGCTCGATATAGGGTGAAATAGTAACACGGCAAGCTGGATAGGATAGCGTTAATAAGGACAGTTCTTCCTCCAACCGAGAGTGAGTTGTTATTCCATCTGTCTAGCAGTCTCTGGAATCTGTCCACAATAGGTTGCCACATTTTTATCCTCCTGGGATTGTCTCCAACTGGCATCCCTTAATGGATCATTGGGAGTGTTGCTGCTGGATAGTTTAGGTAGGTCGCCATGTCCTTTTTCTCTTTAGAGTTCATGTTCATCCCAATGAAGCTGCACTTGCTGTAGTTTATTTTTAATCAGAGATCATTTCGAAGTTCCTTAGTATAGCTTTGATGCATCTTACATTTTTCCAGTTCCCTCTTCCAAACAATATTGTGTCATCCGCAAATTGTAGGTGTGATAGCTGCACCTCTTCATTTCCCAGGACTAGGGGGTCATATTTTTCCAGTGCCACAGCTCTATTTATCAGCAAAGATAGGCCTTCAGCTACCAATAGAAATAGAAAAGGAGACATGGGGTCACCTTGTCTTAATCCTCGACTTTGAGAGAACTCTCTTGTTGGACTTCCATTCACCAATATAGAAGTGGTTGCTGATGTTTGTCATTCTTCTATCCAATTTCTAAATTTTTGCGGAAATCCCACTTTTGCTGCATGTCACGTAGGTATGTCCAGTTTACCATGTCATATGCTTTCTCGAAATCCAATTTTAGAATGAGAGCAGCTTCCTTTTTGCATTTTATTTCCTCTATTGCTTCATTGGTCACAATCACCCCATCAACTATCTGCCTCTTGCCAATATATGCAGTTTGAGTTAGTGAGATTACCTCATTCAGCACTCTGCTCATTCTTCCAGCTAGTACCTTCGCCACTATCTTGTACATGACTCCTATCAATGTGATTGGTCTATAGTCACTGTCCTGAAGTGGTGTGTCTTTTTTCGCAAACAACACTATGTGAGTTGCGTTTGCTCCTTTTGCAATTTTTCCCCTGATGTAGAAGTCTTCCATCAACTCTACTAGATCCTTTTCCATAATCTGCATGAAGTGTTTACAAAGTTGAAGTTTAATCCATCTGGGCCTGGACTTTTGTTTCCATCGCACTGCTGTATAGCTGATTGGATTTCCTGTCTGGGTATTGTACTGATGAGCATATCAGCTGACTGTTGGTTTATTCTCCTTGCTTCTAGCCCGTCCAGTCTTGGCCTTTGCCTTTTTGTTTCGCAGAACCTTTCCTCAAAATGTTTCTTGATGCTTTCTTTTAGTTCACTGACTTCTGTTTTCCAGGTTCCTTCATCCCAAATCCCAGTTATTCTGTTGGCAGTTCTCCTCCCATTTATTTTTCAGTGAAAATACGCAGTGTTTGCATCTCCTTATTTCAGCCACTGTTCTCTTGATTTTTTCTGAAGTTTTCTTCCTCTTGGCTTTGTAAGGTATGTATCTGGTCTTTGATTTCGTACAGAAAACTCTCGTGGGGCATCCATTCGGTGTCTCCTTCAGCCATTATTTCAATTTCATTTCTTAGACTCTGTAGTTGAGCTAGTTTTCCTTGGTTTCTGCTTTTTCTCCCCTGATTCCAGCTCCTGATATCGTATCTCAGTCTCTTTATTTTTTCCTTTATTGTGTAACTCTTATTTCCTTGTGTCTCCTCTCTCTCCCAGCTTTCCTTCACTAGTTTATGGTAGTCATCCATTTTGATCCAGCTATCCAACATACGCACAAGTTTTGGCCCCCAGTCTGTAATCTCTTTTGTCAGCTTCACTGGAATGTGGTTTGATTCTTCCTTATCAAGTCCTGTTTGCGTCCACATTGCCTCGCCTTCCAGCCAGATGTTATTGGGTAGAATCCTGTCGATTCTGCTCATTGCTCGTAGGGATGTTAAGTGCCAAGTGTATCTCCTTCTCATCAGTGGTAAATCTGTTAGCTTCATCTCTTCCACAAAAGCTCCCAAAAGCTGTATTTCTCTGCTAAAGCGTTGGTTATTACTTCCTTTACTTTCATTTCGATTGAGTATTGCGTTGAAATCACCCATTATCACCCACTTTTCCTTTCTTTTCCTCTGTACTTTTCCTTGATATAATCCCATTGTTCTCCTTTGGCATCTAACTCCGCGTGACCAAGTATATTCACCATGTTACAGATTCCATTCTCCTCTGTTATCCTTCCTGCTACTCCAAGTACTCCACATGGTTTCTTTTGTGAAAGTTGTCGCGTTCCAAATACATAGTAGGCCTCTCGCTTATCCTTCTGACCCTGAGTAGGCCCCTCGCTTATCCTTCTGACCCTGAGTAGGCCCAGTCCATGTCATCACTATACCACATGCTTCTTGCAAATTGTTCGTCAATCGTGTCTCCTTTTGTCTCCTGAATAGCTGCAAAATCTATTTTATTCCTTTGTAACACTTGTTTAATTCTCCTTCTTCTTCCTTCTCCTCCTAGCTCTCTGGCGTTATAGGTTAGTAGCTGCATCTAGGAAACTGTTGGTTGTACTTCCTGTTCTGCCTCTGCAGCTTTTATCCTTTCTATCTTTGATGCGTCTGCTATTTCAAGATCCATTAGTTCCTGCACAGTTTCTGTCTCCTTTTGGTCAAATTTTACGCCTAGTTCTTTTCCAGCTTCATAGATTTTGGCCGCTTCCTCAATCATGAATCTCATATTGGTAGCCACAATGTTGCTGTCATTTAATGATATATATTTTTTTGAAAGACTCCCATCTGCAAGTGCACGGACCATTCCTTCTGCATTAATGCTTTTTTTCCTAGTTCCTTTTTTCCTTATCATGTCATCCGTTGTCTCATTCCATTCTGTTCTAATCTCATTGTTGATGTTATGCTGTTTTGCTGTCTTTCTCCTGACACTTAGTATCTTCCTACGTTTACTGCATTCACCTACCTCCTTCTTGCTGTATTTTGCTTGAAGTTGTTCGCAGGTTTCTGGGATGACTTCATCCTCTGATCACACACTTTCTGAGCCCCTTTTCCCTTTCGCTTCATTCTCCTTTATTTCCTCCGACCTGTCTTTTTCTGTTTGCATATTGTCTTCTACTTCTGTTTCAATCTGAGCGCTTATTTCCTTGTCATCTATTCCCATCATATTCTGAGATTCTACTCCCACTCCCTCCTCAATTGATTACATATCCTTTGTGCCTTCCTGACTAGGTACATTCTGTTGATTACTCTTGCCAGATTTCCAGAATTTTCCTAGCTTCATTGCCTTTGGGGTTTCTGAGTCCTTTTCTGCTTCCTCCTTGCTTGTTTCATTATCTGTCTCATTGTCACTATTTGATGATTCTGCCCCATTTGTCTCCTACACACTGTTTTTCCTTGATTCCACTTCCATTGAGCTTGTTCTTGATTGGACAGATGGGGAAACTTGGCTATTACTGGCTTTTCCACACTTTCTATTTTTTTCCTTTTCTCCTTTTTACAGTTTCCCACTGCTCCGCAATCTCTTTTACTTCAATCTCTTCCCATTTTTCCTTATCCTAGTTTTTCTGATACGCTGAGAAGAGGTCATTCTCAGAGTCATCTTTGCTGCTGCTCATCAGTTCATCTTCTGTCAGAGAAGCTGCCATAGCGATGATCTCTTTGATCTTTTCATCCACTTCCGTTACGATTACCTCATACTCAATACCATCGATCCTGACCCACAATTTCCCAGTGACTCGTTTGTGAATTCCAGTTCTGATTTTCATCTGTGCTGCCTCTAAATGTGTTTTGTCCAGAGTCATTTGATCTATAGAGACCACTGTTCCAAACTTCTTTCTCACAGTTTCTAAGATTTCCTGCGTCCAGCATGGGTATGGGATGCCATATATTTTGATGTTTCTGAACCTGTATTTGTTCATAGGCCTCTCCGTCCATTCAGTTATGTCAAACACCCATTTTTCCAACCACTCTTTATCGACCGTTGTCAGATCCTTTAACTGCGTTCCATCCGTATCATCCCAGATTAGAATTCTGTTGTCTCCTACTGAGCTAACTTTCAAATTTCCATATCCTCCTTTCCTCAGTTCCATCTTCAAGTTAATTTCACTTTCCTTGTCCCTCAGTCTACATAGTCTGCTGTATTTCAACCATTTTGTGTCTTTAGCTGTTGTTTTCATGTTCAGATCAGGGTCATCCCTTTACAACCGAATCCGGTATCCATCAACCCAATCTTTTGGTGCCTCTGCCATCTTCCTGTTTCCTGGATTACTTCCTCCTACTACCTTTTTTCCATTGTTTCTTTCCATGAGAGTGTCCTTGTATGACCTATCAGTCCGCTTGCTGGCCCCGTTGATGTTGTATACATTTGCTTTTCTGGGTTCCTGATAATCAGTCGAATTTCTTGCAGGTTCTGATTTCTCATACTGAGCCACGTTTGCTCTTAGTTTGTAGTTCCCTACCCAGATGCTGTTTAGGGCTGCCAAAACATCCTCTTTGTTTCCAGCCAGTTTGTATCTCGCTATAGTGAAGTCTATCAGCTGGCCCTGCTCTTTCAGTATCTCTTGCAAATTCCCAGGGTGGAAGTCTGCCGAAAAGTTGGTGACGAAGAACGAGATTTCGTCCGTGCTTCTCTTGTTGGTCTCCAGGTTGTTTTCTTTCTCTGACCCATTGTTACTCTCCTTGCTAACCTTGTTCAGATCCTCACCCGCCGTGTTACTCTGTCGGTATATCAGTTGAGTGTTTTTGGAGTTGTTCCTACTTGGCTCTAACGGGTTCTCTATGGTTTTCCCTTTCAGAAGCTCTAACGTCTAATCCTATACAACCGCCAGGGAGCCGCGGTCTGGTTGGGGGCCATCTTACCGGAATTTTGTGGGTGTTGGCTGTGCGTGAGTGATGCTTTTTTGTGGAGGTGGATGTCGCTGCTAAATAGCAGAGCTATTCAACCATGGTGGCTGGATACTCTGCCATTCAGTGTAATGATGTGGAAAACGGTGAGTTTTCTCACTTCTGGCGAACCTCGGAAGTTGTGTCAGGGAGCGGATTCAAAATTCAAAAAAAAAGCTTGTACTAGCATGCCAATCTTAATTTGCAGATTTCAAAAATACAAAATCAAGTAAATTTCATTGCTTAGTGGCTTCCGCCACGGTTAATATGTTATTTCAAATTATGTTATGTTATTTTATATTATATTTTTGTTTTTTATTTAAAATAATTTCTTTTAAAAAAGTATTATAAAAAAAAGATTGGACCTGTTATAAAATAAGTGAAACAAGTGTATGAATATACGAAGAATAAGAAATGTAGAGAGAACACCAAGGGAAAATTTAATTCATTTCTCTAGAGTATCCGTTTATAACAATACATTATTCTCTATTTATATGCTTCATACAAAAGATTTAAGGTCACATTTAACTCTACACAAATGTACATTGAATAAGGAGTAATGGGGTAATGGAAAGTCAAGAGACATTCACAATATATTTCATAATACTCCCCTTGAATGTCACTTGTATCATGCCTTGTTAAAAACCTTATTGATCCGCCTCTGAGATGCTGCCTCATTAAAAATCTTCCCAAATAAAACCTAATGGGAAAAAACCTTAGTGAAGGAAAAGAGTACAGTGCGGATTTTCTCCCCCTGGTGATTGCATTATTGTATATCCTTGAGACGACGCTATCCAATCTTATGTCTCAATTTCTTACCTTTGAAGATCCTGAGAATTCCACTGTATTAAGAATATGTCTCGTTAAAACCTTATTAGAAAAAATCTTGTGGGAAAAAACCTAATTAAGGAAAAAGAGTACATCATTTTCATTAATCCGCCTTCGTTTTGATCGACTGGATCAAACTTATAAAAGATATAGTAGACAGTACATGAACAAGATAGCTTCTAAATCGTCATATCAATTCAATAAGCTAAAATAATTTCCTATTGTATTTGAGAATTTTCCTCCTCATCTTCAAAATACACATATTAATGATGAGTTAATTTATAACTCATAACCAAATATGTTCATGATTTACTTAATGACTTGATAAAGTTTATGCTTGAAATTGAGCCTTGTCACTAAAGTCGTGCATCCCTAATAATGCAAGCTTATATCACATTATTCCCCTTAGATATCAAAAGGTGATATTTCATTTCATTTCAAGGCATTTCAATTGAGAAGAATTATATCTTGCAAATAAATAATCCTCTAGACAAGAGTATTATCAGGAGATATATTAGCTAACTCATACAATGTACCTCAAAAATAAGTAATTCTCAATACCAGAATGAATAATTTGACACATGAAGTATAAA
>JAOYMZ010084317.1:0-11240 GCA_025802335.1 Pinguicula primuliflora
AGTACTCAGTAAGCTCTTCATTCCCTTAACTCTTTAATAACTTGCTCAAGCGCTGTTTTACAGAACAAGAAAGAGCGGAAGAAGGTGAGGGAAGTAGGAATCTTGAAAAAGGATCCAGAGACATTGAAAGATCAGATTCAGAAGCTGGAAGCAATGAGTAAGTGCAAAAGAATCCATATTTGGGGGTATTTCTTATCAGTTGGGGTTAGTATAGCTACACCATTTTCTTTTCCCATATGCCTAATTATGTAACGTTAATTTTCCACCTGCCTTTGTCACCTAAGTCCTGAGAGAAAATAGTTTCACAGATTTTACGTATTGAGTCCTCCCCGTGTTAAAAGTCAGGCATCATAGGCTTGTTCTTTTGATTTGTAGCCAAAATGCGCCGCTCATCTTGGAGGGTTAGAACTTAGAAGCTCCGTGATTCTGTTGTATTTTTAATTTGTTGGGCCAATTTCAGTTTATGTCGTTCCCATGGACTTGTGGATTGCATGAGATCATGGAAAAAATCAACTTTTTCATGGTAACAAGATCGTTGAATCTGTCATTTCCTTAACATTGTTCAATGTTGGATAATGTTATAACTTACAACTACAAGCTTACCAATCAAATTCCTCCTTATGGAGCCACTATACTTATGGTTCTTATTTAGATCTGTTTTCTATGCTTTTTATCTGGTTAAAATTATCTTTTTAATTAGCTCTGGATTTTGATTCTTACAGAAGCAGATGGTGCATTGGACAAAGCAAGGAAACACAAAAAGAGGCAACTTGAGGACACACTTAACCTTGTGATCAAGAAACGGAAGGTATTCATTGTTTTCTTACTTCTGTGCTATTGTTCGAAATTTTCATCATTGCGTAGAAATTCTGTTACATAAATGTCTGCTCCTGAGACTCATATCTAGGTTTGTTATTGATTGATGGGTATACAATTAGGTTAACTAGTGCAGTGGAGAGAAGCAATGATTGGTTGATAAGGCAATGTGATTTAGAGGACTTCTTTTTATTACGGAAAAATATGTTGGTTATTTTTAATATGATGTGCCTAATTTCCCTAATTATCTTTGTACTATCCTTTTTACAGTTATTTTTTTGTATATCTGCAGTGTTACGTTATATATAATATTCAGTTGCATTCGTATAAATCTATTGCTAATTTTTCTGATTGGTTATCTTGGAAACATAGAAGTTAAAATATTGTGAGAAAATTCTGCTTGGACTTCGATATGCAGGAACATGAAGAGAAAATGAAAGAAAAAGGTGAAGCTCCGGTTATGTTCAGGTTAATAAGCCTTCCCTTCTCCCCTTCAAAATATTTTAGTATATTATCTTCAGACATGTCTATATTATATTCTTACGTCAGAGTCCTGGAATTTCTGCAGTCATTTAGGACCTGTTCGAAGGCGAACCACTGCAGAAGAGGAAGAGAGGGCCAAGCATCCCATGCCAGAAGTTAGTTGTTTCTTGGTTATCGTTATTTGATATTGAAATCTTATGCTTATCTATCAGCTTACCTTAGCAATGACCTGCCGCAGGACTCTGTCTACTATCACCCTACACTGAATCCTTCTGGTGCTCCTCCTCCTGGAAAGCCTCCAATGTTTAAATCATCCATAGGTGCATTATCTTGTGCATATTCAAGCATGTTCCATATAGTTGTCAATATATCGCGCGACACCTCTACCCTTGATCTCCTTCTATTCCCATCTTGTAATTTTGCTAATTGTTTTATGGTGCAGGACCAAGGATACCTTTACCGGACACATCGGGAAATAATGTTGCATCGTCATCGATGACAGAATCAGATGATGGAACTTTGACTGTGCCTCCTTTACCACCTCCACCGCCCCCTTTGCCTGGTACATATTCAGATTCTGGAGATGGCTTTACTATGCCAACATCATTGCCGTTGCCGCCTCTACCACCTATGGCTCCAAATCCGGCAGTGACGGTTGGGGCAGCATTACCTCCACCTCCTCCTGGACCTCCTCCTCCTCCTGGACCTCCTCCAAAAGAATTGCTCATTGTTCGGCCTCCATTTACTCCTCCACCTCCTCCTGGGGTCTACCACTCTGCTCAACTATTCCCTCCTGGTAGTACTGAAAGTGAAAAGCTCCCAATATTAGATGATTCAATTTCAAGAGATTCTTTTCAGGTACGCATTGGCAGTACTTCATTTTATGGAACAAGTCTCGAAGGATTGAACGTATTTCGATTGTCGGTTACACTTACAGTATTAAAGTAGGCCATAAATGGCAAGTAGTTGATCCAAATTGAGGCAATGATAAAAATTTCTATTGATTCTCACACTCTGGTTTTACTTAGGTGCCAAATCTTCCTCCACCTCCTCCCGTTGGGCTATCACAGGAAATGGATAATAATCAAGGGGATGGCTCATCTTCTGAGCCAGCTAGCCTACTTCCTGTAGATGCAGTAGATTTTATACAAATGGCTCCACCACCGCCGCCATTAAGCCAACAAAAACAATCAGACCCCGGAGCTTCTGTGGGCCCAAATTTGCTGCGTGATATTTTACCTCCGGGTATACATCGCGTGCCACTTCCACCTCCACCTCCACCTTTAACGGAGATGCGTCAGCTATTGGCCCATCCTGGTATTCCCGGGCATTCTGTTCCACCAGGAGTCATGCTTCCAGTATTAATACGACCTTCTTTCGGACATCACCCTGGGTATATGATGCAACCACCACTCCCCCCTGGTCCACCTCCTATACCCCAAGATGAATTCATATCTAGGCCACCATTTGTTCCTGCAAAACCATCATATGTAAAATCAGCTGCGTCAACTGTCATAAAGAGGCCTCTGGCACAGCATACTCCAGAGCTTACAGCTATGGTGAGTTCTTTTTGAGGTGTGCGCGTTTATCTTTTGGTGAATTTGTTAAACTCATATAACCTCGGCACAAACCTTATTCCCTGAAGCTTCGCTTGCTTTCTGCAGGTTCCAGCTTCTTTACGAGTAAGAAGAGAATCCGCTGCTCCAAAATCGAAGCCAAAATCGTCAACTATTTTGCTTACGAATCAACCTGCAGTAGCTCCACCTGCTAGAAAGCAACAGCTCACCAGTTCATCCGTCACTCGAAAACCGCCGAGTATCGATGATTCATACTCAGCATTTTTGGAGGACATGAAAGCTCTCGGTGCTCTCGATAGCTAAATTAACCCAAGCGTTCTGTGTTGCCGTAGAATGGAACTAAAGCATGGGCTGGGCAGCGTGGGTGCGCACCCTCAAAGATGTATTAGAAGATCTCAGCAGTGATATCAACCTGCTTCTTCTTCTTTGCCCTAAGATGATGATACTTTAGAAATTGTTGAACTCATGTGATGGGAGAAAGAACCGTGTATAACGCAAGGAAACGAAGACTTTCTTCATTCATAGGCACTGCTGTTAAAGTTGCCGCAGAGGGGGTTTTAGGCAGTAGGTTGCTACCGTGCCTGAACAACCCTTCTGGGCGGTACGTCCAGATTGATTGGGCAGCCACCAGACCGATCGGGCAACTCAAATCAAATTGTTTAAGCAGCTGTCCAGATCCGTTTTTATTAAGCAGTTGTCGACCTTAATTGTCTAAAAAAGTAAAAATATAGCGATGTTACATGTCCATATATTTATTACAGAAATGTATGGAAATGTTGTTTCATGACTATCCTGGTTTACAATCAAGTGCTCCGTGCCAATTTGTTCTCTATTTTTTTTTTTGGCTTTTTTTATTATATATTAAGATAAATACATTCTCTCTCTTAAATATTTTTATAATTTGATTTATTTAAAAAATTGTTCACCGTTCACCGAAACGGATGTTACCATAATTATCAGTACGTCGTTTAGAGATGTCAGTTGATATGATTTCGGCATACTTTATTAAAAATTATAATCAATATTAGACGGCTTCACGGCCGAAAAACTAAAACCTTACGTAATGAACCCAAAACTCTAAAAATTCTAAATTTTATTTAACGAGAATTAATATTACGGCGGCTTCGCCGTCGAAAAACTAAAACCCTAAATGATGAACCCAAATGTTAAACTTTATTGGCAATTAGCAATCCACTTATTTATTCTCTTGTTCCCTCTGTGCGACGGTACGAGTGTCTTGCTCCAACATCTTATCGTGAAGTGTTTCGCGTGAAAGAGGTGGCTGTGGTAACCTTTGCGAGCGACCGACGAAGTGACCATTAGCACCGCGGTGGTGCCGAAATCGCTTTCAAGGCAGTGTGCGCGTCCACAACACAGCTTGAAACGGAATATCGATAAGTTCTCGCAATTGATAGTTTGCTCTACTTTACCAACAATTTATTCCATATATGTAATCCGAATAGGGGAGTAAACAATATATATGCAATATATATGCTAATTTTGTGACTGAGGCGGAGCGGAGAGAGGCAGCATCAGAGGGAAACACCGTGGAAGAATCGCTAATATGAAGAGAGGAATTATGCGTCGGATAATACAATGAAGAGAAGTGGGAGGGAAAGATAATGGGCATTGACGATGGGGCCACCTAATTTTTTTTTAACGTGCGTAACTTTATTGATAGTAAAATATGCAATATCTTTTGGCATATCCTCTAGTTTTTTGGAGGGAGGGATTCAGAATTTTTTGGATCCAAAATTATTTGTAAGGGGTCGTGATCTTCCAATTTCTTAATATATGATTTTTAATAAGATAGGTTAATAATTAATAATATAAATAAAAATTAATTCACGAAATGATAATAAATAAATTTATAAGTGTTCTCGACGATATCTCATAGTCTGATATCGCCGCATAATAACATCATTACTAATCTGCCAAAAAATATCTCTTTCAATAAAAGTAACTGAACAAGCCCTTAACCAATTAGATACCAACGAAGTAAGTCAGTATTTATCTAAGAAAATCTAGAATTTAGTTCCATTAGTAGATAGTTCCATTACTTACCTGGATAGGGTCGATGGGTGAACAAGTAGGCCCATGGCCTAGGCTGGCGACCTCCATTGTATTTGGGAGGGGTGTTGGGCTAAGATCGGCCCAAGTGGTTGAACCTATGTCATAATTTGTATGGAGGGGGCCTGCGTGCGCGCGGCCTCTGCTTCAAAATTTCCCCAGACCCTGCCTAAGGGCGGGATTTATTGGGTATGTTTGGTTTGGTTTGGTTAGTAGATAGTCCAAAAAAACATAGTACAACTCAGTCTGATAATGAAACAAATTAACCATTTGTTGAACATAGAGAAGAGAATGCAGGAGAAGTTGATAACAAAAAGAAATAAACCATAGAAGGAATATGACTAAAAGTTTCAATTATCTATAATAATATTGCTTTAAAAAAATATATAATATGTATATATAATTTTTTTATTTGAACTAAGTACAAAATTTTATGTGAGGATTAGGAAAAGAGAATAAACAGTCAAATACTATTCAATAACACGAGATGGAAAAGAGAACAAAACAGTCAAACACTATTTCCTAGTATGGATTATCCATATATTGATGGAAAAGAGAACAAACACTATTCAATAACAGCACAGAATCAGAAAATGTTCATTGTCCAGGAATTTCAGGATTTTTTTTTTGGGAGGGGGAGGGGGCACATGCCCCCAGGTTCTCTTTGGATCCGCCCCTGTCTAGGACATTCCATCCTGTTTGATAAACATAGTGATGGAGAGAAAATGGAGGTTAAGAACGTTGATCTTCGATTTATTGGATGGGAGAAACAGAAGATGTTGAAAGGAAATTGCCAATCATGTGTTTTAGTTACTGTTCGAAAAAACGTTGCATCGACATTTTCAGGCTGGCGGCTCTGACTTGGGGTTGGGTGGCCCATCGGGGCAATATAGCGGCATGAATTGTCGGTTTCTCTTTCTCGGCCACGTAGGGGGTCTTTGGGCTCCGTCTGCCTCGCTTATTACGATTCCCGACTTCTAACACTCGCTTTAGGGAGTGCGAGAAAACGATAGGAAAGAGAAACACGCCAATATTTTTGATAGCGTGCTTCGACCTATCCTAATATATCGACTGATATTCGGAAGCCAAGAGAAGTAGTTCCATGGCTTTCAGATGGGCAATCTCGGTCGGGCTGGCGAGAAACGCCGTGCTATCAGTTCCTCTTCTTCGTGGTCTACGAACTGCTTATGATGCCTCAGCTGGAAGCAGCTTCCGGAGATCAGCTCATCATCCCCATTTCATTTCGGGTACTTATCTTGATTATCTTGAAAAGTTCGCTGTTTTTACATGTGTTCTGGCGTGTACAATTTTCCATCCATTAATGCCTTCTTACGATTCGTTAGTGAGATCACCGATTCGTGCAATAAGCGGAGCTGCGGTCGATCCAGTTGCTCCCAAAAATGAAAATAAAGAGACATCATGTGAGAATTGGAAGATTAAGATGCTCTATGATGGGGATTGTCCACTTTGTATGCGTGAGGTATAATGAAAGCTTATTCCTTATTGAATCAAATTTGATGAGTTTTTGTTTTGTTAATTTTAATATCCAATGAATTGGAAGATGAATTTCTTGTTCAAATTGGTTCATACTTCCTTAGGTTAATATGCTGAAAGAAAGGAACGAGCAGTATGGAACTATCAAGTTTGTGGACATAAGCTCGGATGAATATAGTTCGGAAGATAATCAAGGCCTTGATTATGCAACAGTATGCTTCTTTAGATCTTTGCCTGACTTGAGTCTTTTACCTTATTCATTTTAGTTGGAGTATAAATTTCCATGTAACCATGGTGTAACGTGGATGTCTTTTAACGCTGAAACGGGAAACCCCATTAATCCTTTGGTCTTGCTTTTTTCCTTTCACTTATATTCCTTACCCTCTTGCCTTCTTTTCTGCTTGACGTGTGCGCATATAAATGCAGGTAATGGGGCGAATTCATGCAATTGAATCAGATGGAACTGTTATTAAAGATTTCGAGGTAATTATCCGTCTCTATTTCATTTTCTTGTCCTAAGTATCCTGAATTCATGGTGATGACCTTCTTTATGTTTGGCGCTTGTTTGATAATCCATTAGGTGATGAAATGGAATTTGGACCTTATAACAGCTCAAATATTATTTGAGATTTATTTGATGAAATCAGCTGCAATGCACTGTAACAATAGAGAGTGAAGTGTCTGGATTGGGTATAATAAGACATCCAAGAGTTTTAACCAGTGCAGGTATTCCGAAAACTTTATGAGGCAGTTGGTCTGGGATGGGTTTATGCCATAACCAAATACGAACCTGTAAGCTTCAGTGTTAATATGATTAACATACTCCTACTATGGTTCAAATGTTATTATTTTCATTCATTTCTCAATTGTCTACTGTTGAATATAGACTGCATATTTACAGATTGCGACTGTTGCTGATGCTGTATACGGTTTTTGGGCTAAATATCGTATGCAAGTCACAGGTGGGATCAGTTTATTTACATGAATTTATTCCCTACAATAATCAATTGTTTTCCCTTTCTCAGCGAAAGTTACAAATTGCTACCTAGTCATTCTGTCACATAAATGTTCTTAATCTTATATCCATATTTGTCCATTTTCTCGTTATTTAAACTTTGCAACAATCATGATTTGCATCTTTGAGACCCTCCCAATTACAATGAAACCGCCGGCACGCTCGTGAATTTTCTATAAAGAGTTTGAGAGTGGATGCCATTTTGGTCATTTGTAAATACTGCATGAATCAGTTACAGCAAGTAGCCATGTATGATGTTCCCCAAGTTACATCCTCCATATGATTGTACTCTTCTCGCTGTCGTTTTTCAGGTCGGCCGCCTTTAGAACAAGTTTTGGAGGCACGGAGGAAAAAAGTATGCATCTTTCATATTTGAAAATAAACTGAGATTTATTTTCTGTCCACAATTTTTACTTCTTTAGCTACTATATTTCTGGAAATGGTTAAAGTTTCATTTGATTTGATTCAATGTTCTCTTCTTCCATTGTTCCTTTCTACAGAAAGAATCATGTAAAGACAGCAAGGTTTGTAAAATGTAGAAGCAATACACGGAGACATTACCCCAGACCCTGCCTAAGGGCGGGATTTACTGAGTATGTTTGGTTTGGTTTAATACACGGAGACATTCAAGGTTGGCGTTCTAGGCCACACAGTCCGCAGGAGATATGATAGAGGTACATAATTTTGGTGTAATCAATAGAATATGTACCCGTATTATAATAAACCAATAAAACATGTGTGGTTCCATTTAAAATGACACATGTATGTATTTTATTGGTTGTACATAATTATGTACACAAAAATTATATATGTCTATCATTATTGATGCATGAATGTTCTGTTACTGTGAGTATGGAATGTATAATTCAGAATTCAGATTTGACATCAACTAATGAGCTTCATGAAAAATGTTCCAATAACAAATTATTCCTTCTTTACCTTATTCGTTGAATGTTTAATACTAGTACTTATTACGGATATCAAGCGCAAGATCTTTCATGAATATTCAAAGCTTTGGCAGCCGGTCAAGCTCACAAAGGCTAACTCTTCTAAAAAGCTTACGTTGTTTAATATCTTGGACACAAAATAATTGTTAGCAACTAATGAGAACACTTTTTTTAAAAATAAATTACGTTCAATTACTTTACCATTAGGCCAGCTCATTGGATTTCATACAATAAGAATATTAAGATTTGTATTTAGGCCAGCTCTTTAGGTGGTGTCACTGATTAGAGCCCATTCTCATGAAACAAAACGGGTTCTACATGGGTAACAATTGTCCCAATCTATGAGATCAAAAGCATTACACGGTCTGCCGTACTCCTCGGAAGTACATTTGGCAGAAACATCTTCTCGTGCGGATTATGGTTATCACAGGAGAAGTACATCGAAAAAGTACTTCAAAGATTCAACATGGATAAATCTAAAGTGGTTAGTTGTTCTCTTGCTAATAATTTTCGATTAAGTTCTAAACAGAGTCCTTTGATGGATGAGGAGAAATAGAAGATGGAGAAATTCCATATTCATCAGCAGTTGGAAGCTTGATGTATGCTATGGTGTGTACACGACCAGATATCGCTTACTTAGTTGGAGTAGTAAGCAGATTCCTTTCGAATTCAGAAATGGAGCATTGGTCTGCAGTAAAGTGGATACTTAGGTATCTACGAGGCACCTCCAAATTATGTTTATGTTTTGGGGATGCAAAGCCTGTATTAGTTGGTTATACAGATGTAGATATGGCTGGTGATGTTGACTCGAGAAATTCTACATCAGGTTATCTGGTTACATTTGCAGGGGGAGCTGTGACATGGTAATCAAAGACACAAAAGTGTGTAGCTTTGTCCACGACTGAAGCTGAGTATATTACAGTAACGGAAGCGTGTAAGGAGTTCCTCTGGATGAATAAGTTCTTGAATGAACTTGGCTTCTACAAAGAGAAGTATCAGCTATTATGTGACAGTCAAAGTGCTATCCATCTCTCAAAGAATACATCATTTCATTCCAGATCAAAACATATCTCTTGAGATTCGGATTATATGAAAAACATATAAGAACAGTATGCAGGAATTTACGTGGTTCAGCGTAAGCCTACTCCACGGGAAGAATTTTTCCAGTTCTTTCTCTCCTTTTTTTCATGTATTTTCTTCTCTACTGCTTTCATACATATATACAAGGTAATCAGTTTTACCAATCCTATGATTTACGGTATATGAAGAAGGTGATCCCTACAATTACGGGATCACCATAAGGGGGAAAGGATTTGTGTAAATTCTTTCCCTAAATAAACTTTCCTTAACACTCCCCCTCAAGTTCGATGTGGGGTGTCCAACACCTAACTTGAACAGGATGTCCTGAAATACTCGGCCATTCACTGCCTTTGTAAGGATGTCTGCAAACTGGTCTTCTGACCGCACAAATGAAAGTCTAACCATCTTGCTCTCAAGCTTCTCCTTAATAAAACGTCGATCGATCTCAACATGCTTCGTACGATCATGCTGTACCGGATACTCGGATATGTGTATAGCCACCTGGTTATCACATCTTAGTGGGCAAGGCATGCCTAGGTGGAAATTCAAGTTCTGTCATCAGTTTACTAAGCCATAATATCTATTTGATTCCTCTCGCAATCCCTCTAAATTCTGCTTCTGCACTCGACCTTGCTACAACCTTCTGCTTCTTGCTTTTACATGTGACCAAATTTCCTCCAATAAATGTAAAATACCCAGAGGTGGATCGCCTGTCCATAGGGCTTCCAGCCGAATCCGCATCAGTATATGCCTCAATGTCCAGATGTCCATACTTGCCATACATCACCTCAGTGTCAGGTGAACCCTTCAGGTACCTCAAAGTCCTGAATGCTGCCTCCATATGTTCTCTCTGTGGACAGTGCATGAACTGACTCACAACCCCAACTGAATAGGCAATGTCCGGGCATGTGTGTGCCAAATAGATAAGTTTCCTGACTAAGCGCTGGTATCTCTGCTTGTCAGTCGGCTCTCCTTTTTCCTCTATTTTCAACCCATGGTTAAGGATCATCGGTGTATCCACTAGTCTGCACTCAAGTAGGCCCATCTTAGCTAGAAGATCAAGTATGTACTTCCTCTAAGAAATATATATTCCAGCCTTAGATCTCATGACTTCAATTCCAAGGAAGTACTTCAACATTCCAAGACCTTTCATTTCGAACTCACTGAAAAGATTTTTCTTTAATTCTTCAATTTCCTCAATATCATCACCAGTAATAATCATGTCATCCACATAAATAATCAGGTAGGTGATCTTCTGGTGTTGCCTCTTCTGAAATAGCGTAAGATTAGAATTACTCTGGGTGTACCCATATTTTTTCATGGCGAATGTGAATCTCCCAAACCATACTCTAAGTGATTGTTTCAGACCATACAATGCCTTCTTCAATCTACACACCTCATAGGGCCGAAAATCCCTGTTAAATATTGGGGGTCCTTCCATATACACCTCCTCATCTAAATCTCCATGTAGAAAGGTGTTCTTCACATCAAACTGGTGTAGTGGCAATCCCGATTCGCAGCTATAGAAAATAGAACTATGATAGTGTCAAGTTTGGCAATGGGAGAGAAAGTCTCTGAATAATCCACTTCATATGTCTGGGCGTACCCCTTTGCCACCAATCGTGCTTTGAATCGCTCAATCATTCCGTCAGCTCTTCTATTAATTGTATATACCCATCTGCATCCTACTGGTTTCTTTCCTTGAGGCAACATACATCTCTCCCATGTCTCATTCTTCATCAATGCATCCATCTCAAC
>JAOYMZ010084339.1:0-11239 GCA_025802335.1 Pinguicula primuliflora
AGTAGAAAATTCAATCTTTAAATCACAAAAATCAGGTGTTCACAGGATCAATTTCTTGTTTCCCAACACCCAAAGAATGCAAGAAAAGAAGTACAAAAAGAAGATCAGAATTCTCCCCTATCGCTTGTTCGGCAAAATTTTGTATCTGACTTCCTTTCTTTTTTCCTTCTTTCTTCCTTCTTTTTTCTCCCTTCTTTTCTCTCCTTTTTTCTCCCTTCTTTTCTCCTCTTTTGGCCGTGCGGCCGTAGCCTCCTGTGAGAGAGGATTCTCTTTTTTCTATATTCTCCTTGGGCTTTTTTTTTGTCTTTTTCCCCCAAGTTTTTGTTCGGCTGTGACCTTCTCCATTGATAATGGGCCTTTTTCTTTTCTTTTTTTGGTTTCCTTTTCTATTTAATTGTGGGGGTAAAACTGCAATTCTCCAAAGATTGGGAGCCCAAGTGCGAGTCTGGGAAAATTGGCGCTGGGTCCAAGTGAAAATCTCGGAAAGTTGGGAGACCAAGTGCAGATCTCGAAAAATTGGACTTTTACTTGATATTTTGTCATAATTTTAGCCCGATTTTGCTCTTGCTCGGTCTAGAACACCTACAACTCAAAAAGATGGCATTAGTAACTATAAATGATAGAAAAATACTTAAATTCTAACAATAAATAGATAAGAATAGTACGAATAAGTTGGTCTAGAAACAGCTTATCAGAACACAACGCGCGGACAGAAAACTCCTTTCCAACTGTTGCCGTTTTGAAATTTTTAGTCCTCCTAACTTGTCGTTTAATGAGCTCACTTTCCAACTTGTCGTTTGATGATTCACCTTTTGGTATTGTTTCATTAAGGCATTCAACTCTCGGATTAGGTCGCGGTAAAATATAAATAAAATTATGCATAACCTGACTTATAACATTATTCCATATTATACAAAAATTGAAACTGGTTCGGGTGTGGCAGGCATTGACGGACGGATTGTGATGGCTTTATCGTCACTTGTCAGAGAAATAAAATAATAATTCGTAGGTGGTCCCCAACATCCGAAAGCCTTCAAAGCTATGGGGTAGAACAATTATTTGATTTTGAATTAGTAATTAAATTTATTTATTATTTCAATTAAATGCCATGCTCCTTTGACGGAACTCCTCCGTATTTCATTCAATTCAAAGTTGGTCTCCATGATAAACAATTTACCATTCTTTCGCAATCAATGCCCGTGCCATGACCAGTGGTTTTTAATAATTAATTATATAAACTTACCAAAAAAAAATTAATTATATAATAGATACATTATCGATTTCATTTCATTTTCATTTTTTTTTGGTAAGCTTCTTTTTTTTTTATATATGATATATATATCATTTATAATTTGTATTTACAATATGTTTGGCAATTTGCACGCCTTTCGCTTTCTCCCACCTTATTTTGCCATTTTACATTTGTGGCCACATGCGAAACAGACCACAATAAGCATTTGTCAATAATTTGGCAATCTCTATCCCCTCTGAAACAATCAGCCTTCACATTGTGATTAATCCTTGATCGAATATCGACGGCTGATAACCTGCACATCAAAGGTATAATCGGATGAACATCGAGTGTCAATTGTGTCATTTGAACAACGAATCTGCAGTACACCTGTTTTTCCTATGCCCAGAAACAATTCTAGTCTAGAATAAAATTTACGCCTGGCTCGCCTGCTCAAAACCACTTCTGCATCTGGAAGCTTGGAAGAATCTAGAGAACCACATGAACTTCCTACGCGGAAAGAAAGAAGGACCTGCTTGGCTAACCATCTGGGTAGTTACAATATGGCAATTGTTGAATCGACTATTTTCCGATCAAATTCCATTTGAACCAGATGCAATCTTGGAGAGGGTAAAGAGGAGACTGTGGGATATATTCTCTAACCGAGGTCTCACAAATTTCATATGACGAATTGCCCTGTCAGAATTTTTTTTTAAATTGTCCTCTTACTTGCTCCGGGAGCGAGTAAGGCAGGTTACTCGCTCCCGGAGTGAGTAACTTTTAACCTTACTCACTCCGATAAATAATTATCAGGCTTAAACCAGATAATTAAAAACTTACTCGATCCGGGAGCGAGTAAATTGACCGTTTACCACAACGGTCCAAAAGTTCATACTCGCTCCTGGAGCGAGTAAGAACTTTTCTCTATATATACCCCCGTCCCCAGACCACATCCCACGGGAGCAGAGCAGAGGAAGCAGCTCAGGTTTTTTATTTTATTATTTATTTATGTAATGTATTTATTTAATTTTTGTATTAATATATGCATTTTATTTATGAATATATTGTAATTATGTATATACTGTAATTTATGTATATAATGTATTTAGTTATTATTATATTTATTTATTTAAATTGTGTATTGTATTTATTTATATTCTGTTTTTATTTAATTTATGTATTTAGTGTATTTATTTATTTATTTAGTTAGTGTATTGTATTAGCATTGTTTGTTGTATTTATTTATGTATTTAGTGTATTTATTTAGTTAGTTAGTTAGTGTATTGGATTTATTTAGTGTATTGTATTAGCATTGTATGTTGTATTTATTTATTTATTTATTTTGTGTATTGAAAATATTTAGTGCATTGTATTAGCATTGTATATTGTATTAATTTATTTATTTAGTGTATTGGATTTATTTAATGTATTGTATTTATTTTGTATATTGTATTCATTTATTTATTTATTTAGTGTATTGGATTTATTTATGTATATTGTATTGATTTATTTATTTATTGAGTGTATTTTATTTATTTTGTGTATTGTTTTCATGATAATTGTATTTATTTATTGATTGTAGCCATGAGTTACGGAGAGAATTCTAGTTCGTAGAGTCAGAGACGTGGCCTACACTATACCGATTCGACGGAGGTAATCGGTGGTTTAGCACATCATAGAAGTACACAAGTACTAGATAGAGAGATCAAGCGTGATGAGCCTATTACACCCAAATATTTGGATAAATATGTTCGTGCAGTTGCTTTACACTCCCGGGTCCAGCATTATTTATATAATGCTGGATTTTGGGGGGCATATTTGGCCTGTGATATGAGGGATGATCACCATTTTATCACTGCGTTGATTGAGATGTGGCAGCCAGACATGCATACATTTTGGTTTCCTTTCGGAGAGTGTACGATCACTCTCCAAGACATATATATGATATGGGAGTTATTGACCGATGGTGCTCCGATCATTAGCCCTGATGATGTGTTGTATACCAACAAGGAGATCATGCAGCATATGCGGGCATACTATGGTATGCTGTGCGCAGCTACCGACATTCGAAATCATGGTATTAAGATTACATCACTCGGACGGTGGGTTGCACGTGCTGAGGGTCGGATTACGGATTGTAGCACTGTGCAAGAGGTTCTGTTTTGTGCTCGAGGCATGACGGCACTTATTGTTGCAAGTATCTTGTTGTCGGATAGCAGTGACAACAAGATTGATATGAGACATTTGGTATACCTCCAGGACATTCAGCAGGCCCGTTCGTATAGTTGGGGATCAACCGTTTTGTGTTGCCTCTTCCATTTTCTGTGTCAAGCTTCTTCTGAGAAGAAACGACAGATAGGCGGTGCAAAACGGATTTTACAGATTTGGGGTTACTCTCGATTGCATACGATTGCACTGCGACCTCAGGTAAATTTATTGAAATCTCACCACGGCCAGCGGAACAGAGCGATGGACGGTATTTTTGGATGCAAGTATCTATCGAGAATGTCATCCCATGATGTCGGCACAAATCGCATACGGTTGTTGTGCATTGATCTAGATATGTTGACGCCAGAGAAGTTATTTATTTTATTTATATTGATTTTGTTTATATGTATTTTATTTATATTGATTTTATTTATATGTATTTTGTTTATATTTATTTTATTTATATTTAATTTGTTTATATGTATTTTATTTACATTTATAATAGTTATTATTGTTAGTTATTCTACACAGTTTATCTTCACACCCTATACTGATGAAGAGATGTCTCGGATTTGTATGGGAGATAGAGGACTGTGGGCATATGTTGGTCCCATACTTCATTTGGATGAAGTAGAGTTTGTTCATGCTTAACGTGTCGCATGCCAGTTCGGTTTTTTTCAAAATATTCCTGATATCGAAGTTGATCAAGAGTCCGAGACCGTTACTCATTCCTCGAGGGGAGTGCGTAATGCTCATGGTTGACCTACCCGATTTGCGCAGTTCCTGTTTTATTGGCAAAACTGGCATGTTCATATAGTGGGATATCCAGTCTTCACCGGTATACTAGCCACTTTTGCACCGGGGTATGCTACATGGGTTTGAGAGCATGGATGACGTTTTGTGACATCCATGCAGCCGGCCGATGATACTGGGAGTGCATCTGAGGGATTGTCACTTCTTGGGAACTGTATAAGATTTACATTTATAGATTTATCGCATATCAAATATTTATTTGTTTGATATATTCACTTCTTGTCTGGTTATATTTGTTTGTACATAGTGATTTTAATACAATTTTTTTTATAGGTGCATTGCATATCAAATATTTTGAAGGCACGCAATGATCCCCGAGATGACGAGATTTGGGAGACACTAAACTATATGCGTGTCCGGATGGACGACAATTCATCATCTCTCCTAGCCCAAGCAGTAGTTATGCCATCACCTGTGGAAGAGGACTACGTGCCATTATCTGCGCAAGAAGCGAGTGATAGGACATTGCTGCGTATTGGTCTTGGTTCTAGCCGTTCTACGCATGCTAGGCATTCTCATGATAGACCCGAGCCATCTCAACGTGAAGCAGACCGGATCGATAATGATGATGATTTCTGGCGAGATGTTTATAATGAGAACAGTTGAACTTTTGATGATGATTTTGTACTAAATTTGCATTTTTCATTTGTTACATTTTCCATATCAATCTATGTGACTACGACCTCGATCTCGACCTCGACCACGACCACGACCTCGACCTCGACCTCGACCACGTGCTCCTTCGTCCATTTCATTAGGGCGTCGTGCAGGAGGTGAATGTGGACTACGTCGTCTTTTCTTCCGCCTCTCCATACTAAGTGTTAGTAGGAAAGTAGGGTTTGGAACCTCAATCTTAGGCCCTAGGGGATTAAATTTCATGGAATATGTATCTCTCAACCTTTGAATAGTCATCTCTGGCAACGTTTTATTGCAAACCATGCTTTAGAATACGTAATGTCGAACCCATATCTATCATGGATCAATTGCGTCACATCATATGGGTACAGTCCTATACCCAAAAAAAGTTTGTTGAGAGTGAACATAATTATATGAGTAATTGTGAACTATCAACTGTAATACCTGAATTTTTGGAGACCAATCAGCGCAACTCATTGGCAACGAAAGTTTGTGTAAGGTTACGGTGGTACGCAGTTAGCGAACTAACAACACATGTATGGTCAGGTCCAATATTGATGATTTTCCATTTGCACCCATCATCATAAAACCGACCACTAAGAGACCAGAAACATTGTGGCACACCATTGGGGTACTTGCATCTTACCGTCCACATTTCTGTATCGCTTTTTACAACACGAAACTCTCTTTTTGCAATTAAAATATGATATTTCGTAACAGCATGAATCAGACTTGACTTTTCTCTATACAATTTACCAACTTGTAGCGTACCTACATTACCATCATATCGTTGACTGCTTAGTGGAGGAGGGATATCCATTGAGTCAATATGGATAGGATACGTCTCATTGTGCCAAGTTACAGCGTCACAAAAATATTGACTTGCCGAATACAAATGATCTATCCGTGGATGTATCGGGACGGCTTGCATATTCTCCCCCTCGTCCTCATTGTCAGGTTCTGAATCTATCGCATCAACCTCTATCGGTCGTTCCGCATCTGCTTCTGGATCAATAAATGCATCGACTTGCGCATGTTCTTCATCTTCAAGTGTGTATACTTAGCATCAAAATCCTCATTGCAGATAATTAATCCATTTCGTTTTCTCCAGATCCCCCAATTATCCATTTGCCAGAATGCACTTAGATGTGCTTCAGATACTTCGGTTGTAATAGTTGCATGTGTTGCTCTAGGTGCAATTATATATCTTGTTCCATAAATGTGTTGTTGCTGGACATTCGCTAAATATGTGGTCTTCAGATTCTTTAGTCGAATTGCAGAATGGGCAGAATTGTGAAGGCATATTTACTCCACGTTTAGCAAGATTCACACGAGTTGGGAGACGGTGATGCAGCTGCTTCCAGTTAAAGGAACATATCTTTGAAGGTATCAGGCTATTCCAGATAGTCTTTGTGTGAAGTTGATTCCCACCCCATGCATGCTCCATGAGTTATAAGTAAAGATCTTTAGTGATGTACTCCCCATTCCCTAAAGCATGCCAAGACCGTCTGTCGGTTGGTTTTTGCTGGAGCCTGATTTAGAGTAGATAATAGATTCAGCAATTGCAACAGTTGCGTGGAGTCTAATATGTTGTGTGGGCATTCCAAAAGCCAGAACCATTGCCACTTACCATCAATGTATAACCCTTTCTCAGCGACATTCATATGCTTGTAATATAGGTCAAGAAACTTTTCCTGGAGACATAAGTCACCAAGCCATCTATCTGACCAAAATCTTGTAGTCTCACCATTTGGTACCTGTCTATACACCTTATGTTTGAAGTAGTCTTGGTTCAAAAAACTGTGATAGATTGTTCTTCCATGTAGATGCTTTATTGAGTGGTAACTCGTCCATGACGTGCCTCGTGTGATTAGGACTGCCATGTAGAGAATCAAACACTTCATGACATAAGTGATGATTAGTTAGGACTAGGAGTAGTCTATGTCCCCAATTTTCAAGTTATACTATGTTGAATTCCCGTAAACTAGAAATTCCAAGTCGTCCATTAGATTGAGGATGCCAGATTTTCTCCGATTTAATCCATGAAATTTTTCTCACTCCTTCAGGCCTCTCATCCTATAGGAAATGCCTCATATATGCTGTAGCACGCCTCAAAATTGCAGTGAGCATCTTATACAAAGATAAATACTATAGAGGTAGAGAAGATAAGACAGATTTCACAAGTATTATACCACATCCAAGAGATAGAACTTCGTATCCTAGCCACTCAGCCTCAAACATATTTAATACTGGTTGCTCCTACTTGGATGCTCAAGTATTTAAATGGTAGGGCACCTTGTTTACAGTTCAATAAGCTTGCCTGAAAGGCCGTGTCTGTCCATTCAAATTGTCAACATATAAACAACTCCTCATAAATTTAACTTCCAGGCCCGATGTAAGTTTAAATAATCGGAGGGACCTTTAGAAAGTGATAAGCCATGATTTGATCTATTTTTAGGATTATTTATGCACCCATTTATTCACAAAACATGGCGTACAATGTTGATTTTCACCCTCACCTTGTTGTCCGCCCCATAATGTTGCAATGTCAGACCTCACCTTGGTTGCAGCCAAGCCTACAGACTCACATGTTTGGAGACGGATACTTGTTGTCCGCCCCATAATGCTACAAAACACCTTCTGGTTTCTGGGCAAGGGCAATCTGAATTTTTCGTCCAACGTTTGGGGCGCTCCTGAACCCATGAGACAATTTTTTCCTCCTTCCATTTCACAGTTGAGAGTCCAAGATTTTATGGAACAGGGAAGCTGGAATCAAAACAGCCTACTCCGCACTTTTCCATCATTTATTACTTCACAAATTGCAGATATTTCATTGATGGAAGATGAGGATGTTATGATCTGGATACCAAACGTTTCAGGACACTTCTCGGTCAAGACGGCATAGCAACTAATCCGTCATAAGGTCGACCCTGACTTCGACTTCAAGTGGCTATGGCACGCCTGTATTCCCCCAAAAATCTCCATACATATGTGGAAAATTGTCCATCACTTTGTTCAAGTTGATGTTAATGTTTGCCGAAAAGGTATCTATTTAGTTTCAAAATGCTCTTGCTGTTTTCAGACAGGACACATGGAAACTTCTAATCATCTACACTCATCTGGAGAGCTCGCCACCCAGGTCTGATCTTTTTTTGATTCAGCATTTCAGATTACTTCCTTTGTCGATCTTCCACATAGATTGGAAGCCTGACTTCTCCCTACAACTAGTGCCACTATAAATTTTATAAGACGCGTGCTTTCAATGATTATATGTTGGGAAATTTGAAAACATCGATGTAGGATTAGATTTGATGATATTAAGCTTTGTCCTACTTCTGTACTGCATGAATGTCTCCGCAGCCTACGAGATATCATCCACGTAGCCAAGTTACATCACACAGGATCTCCCTTTGAGCTACATATCTCCTCAAGACTGAAGTTACACCTGTTGTCACCTATTTTAAAAGATAGTCTCTATATCAAATGGCAACCTCCTCCTGCATCTTTGAACAAACTCAATATTGATGGCAGCTATTCTGATATCAGTGCTGGAATTGGCGGGATTTTCCAAAACCATGAGGGGGGACTGCTCTTGACCTTCTTCCAAAAGATATCCGCCTCGTCGGTTATTGAAGCTGAAGCGCTCGCCCTTCTGACAGGACTCAAGTTGGCCAAAGACAATGACATGCTGCACCTAAGCATAGAATCTAACTCCCTAATCTTAGTTAACTCTGTTTTGCAGGAATCCAGTGCACCAAGGAGGATCCGTGGGATACTGCGGAAAGTATGGGACATGAAGCATTTTGTAACATTATCTCAATCTCATGTTTTCAGGGAATTGAATAGGGTAGCTGATCATCTGGCTAAATCGGGAGCGACTCAGATGGATTATAACCAATGCATCTCGAACCGATCATCTCATGAAATTGCAAGGCTCATACAGCAGGATCTCACACAGTCCTTTATTAGAAGGCGACATTAGCTTTTCTTTTTTCTTCTCCTCATGCAATACAAAATCCCCTGTAGTCTATTTGTACAGGATGTCATACAGTGTCATACTCTTTTCTTGCACAGGATTTTCTCTATAAGGGGTTTGCCTTTGCAAGGTTTTAAGGAGGTGGGGGTATTTCATCCTAAATGCTTTCGCTGGAAGGGCCAAGAATTGGCATGTAGGTGCTATGCGCCATTTTTTATTTCTGAAATAAAATAAAATCTTTGATTAAAAAAAATGTAAAGAGATCTTAAGAGTCTCTCCCCATTTATAATTCGAATTACAATATTTGTTAATGTTTTGAACATAATAATCCCAAAATTATCTTCTTGATCAAGTTATTAAAGGTGGACCTAAGATTAAATCCAACTATTAATTATTTGATTCAAAAGTTAAAAAATATTTTAATCTTTTCAAGCCATTATCTCAATAGATATTAGGATAATATTATTCCCTCCTATAAACAAAAATAATAAAAAAAGATCAAAGGTTGCCGGAATTTAATTAATAAAAACGACATTGCTTAATTTTTTTTTTTTTTACATTGCTTAATTCATGTACGGAATTAAAAAACAAATAAATTCGTTGCATGCATCATTTGACCAAACTTTAATGATAAAAATCCAGGGTTATCCGAACCGTTGGGTAATCCAAATTATCCAACAGTATATAGGCTGGTGCTTTACAACAGAGTGATCCAACATTTCTCCATCGATTTTCTGGCTTGATCAATCAATCATGTCGATTTCGGATGAACAAGACAAGAAACCCATCATCGGTTCCTCTTCTCACATCACTCTCAAAGTCGTAGCCCAGGTATTGCCCCATTTCTCGCACCAAAAGATGATTTCCTTCTTCGCAACTTCACCGCATTTTGCCCCCCTGTTTTCCCAGGATTGAAACTCAAAGTGTTTTTTATCTGTTTTTTGTTTTCAGGATGAATCTCAAGTCGTTTTCCGGGTCAAGAGAGACACACCCCTCCGGAAATTAATGGAAGCATATTGTGTCCGTCAAAACGTGAATCTGTCCTATTTTAGGTTTGTTTTTGATGGCGATCGCATCAGAGGGGAGCAAACTCCAGAGCAGGTAATGTTCTGTTCTGTCGGCAACCCTCCTTGGTCTTTCTATGTTTTCATATTCAGTTAAGTGTAATAATATATTGTATTGTATTGTACAGGCAGGGCTGCACGATGGGGATGAAATTGATGTGTTTACGACGCAGATTGGAGGAAAAAATTATGCATGAGGATCATTAGACTGCTGTGGAATTTGTAAAAGGAGATGATGAAAAGAAACAAGAATAGTTAGATGGAGTTATGGTTGAAATAAATAAAAGTAGACACTACTAGTTGTTCAATCAAGTCCTTATAGATTTGAGGAATTTCTTCAACACTCTTTAATTTGCTCCCTATACCATGAAGAACACAAATCGGTAACACATCTCTTGGTGCAGGGCCTAATATCTCCTCAATTATGGAACACATGTTTTGAATGTGTTAGAAAACCGGCCCAGATCCAATTTCGGTTCGAATCTAGTATACACACGTGTGCGTATGTTGGCAATCACAAGTTTTTTTTTTTTTTGGATAACCATGGTATTCGGATATTGTGAAAATAGGCCGTATAGAGCCAAACAACAGCTAATAATTTGTAGGAAATAATACTGAATATAAATAGAACACGAAGATTTACGTGGAAAACCCCTAAACAAATCAGGAAAAAAATCACGGGCAGAGATAGAAGAATTTCACTATGAAAGAATATAGGAATTACAATCTCTTTAGACCACTAGGAGATATCACTTGTAATCTCTCTAAAGAATAATGAATAAACACTCACTCTCTATTTTTCTCTCTACATTTCTCTCTGTAATTAGACTCGGAAATTTCGGGATGATAAAACAAATGAAGGAGGATATCCTTTTATAGGGGGGAAAATGTGTAGAAAATAGTAGTGTGAACTTTTCTCGTCGCCGTTCACCTTTCCGTCCAAAGCCATCCAATTTTTCTTCCTCCCATTTAATGCTCACATGGGGTTTTGTTTTTCCCTTGCCGACAATCTCTCACTTGAATATTTGATTAATCGTTAATCAATCTTCACATCATTCTTTCTACCCTGCCATCCTGCTAGTTTCTGCTAGGCCACACGAAGAACGATACCAAAAAAATTTGTCTGTATTGATCGCCTTTGTTATGTAATCTGCTAGGTTCTCTTTTGTATGAACTTCCTGCATATCCACTGTATCTTCTTCCACTTTCTCACTAACGAAGTGATCCTGAACCGTTATGTGTTTGGTCCTCGAATGAAAGGCTGGATTCCTTGCAAGGTGCAAGGCACTCTAACTGTCACAAAACAAAGAA
>JAOYMZ010084350.1:0-11239 GCA_025802335.1 Pinguicula primuliflora
CCCGTCAAAAAAATGGTCCAGTCCGGATCGGACAAAAAATAAAACGGGCAGGCACGCTTTAGCCCGCTCGCCGTATGCTACACTCTACTGATTTGTGCACGGTGTAATACATTTCCAGCGCCATTTCTTAGCTAAAAAAAACATTTCTAGCATCATTGCAATCTGTCACTTAAAGTATCTTTCATTCCATGCAAGTTAAGGGTTTATGGGCCTGGTTACCTCGAGAAGCTTAGGCAATCCCAGCCCATCCAAAAAAATAATAATTTGTATGAAAAAAAATTCATATGAAAATATTGGGACCCTAGGCACCCCACCACTATTCGAGAGTTAGATCGTTTGGATCGTTTAGACACTGCCTAGGAGGTCAAAAATGTCAGGTCGTTTTAAATTTATTCTGAGCGGTGTTGCTGGGCGTCTAAGGGTGGTAGGCTGCCGTCCTAGGGTTTTGGAGGGCCACACTGGCTACCTTACCAACCACGCAGGGCCGCTTAGGGCGCCTAGGAGACCATCATCTTGAACGCTTATGCTAGTGTGAATTTTTTTTAAATGAATTTTTTTTATATAAATTTATAACATTGTATCTTGATGCATCGTGATCTATTTTGGAAAATCTTTTTTGATTTGTGATAGAAAAATGATGCATACCCAGCTTGTCTCTGTGGTGACCTACATCAGATTCGCAAAAACAAAAACAATTCTAATTATATCAATATTAAATTTGCATCATCGATGATAAGTTTATAGTAAATGAACACAGCATAAACAATCTCGGATTCGCGTGTTTTTGATATCATACGACTCCCTTAATAGTATTTAGTTAATTATTTGTGTATGCATTCGCGTACGTATACTGGTATTTTTTATTTTTAATCATTTAAATTTATTTATTTTATTAATATATGCAAATAAAAATAAAATAAATTTGTCGGCGGCTGTGCGCCTCCTTAGCGGCCGCTTTGACCGCACAGACCGCCTAGGAGGCCCCTAAACTGCCCAGCGTACAATTAGCGCTTAGTGCTTTCTTGAACCTTGCCCCAGCTTATCCCAAAAAAAAATTAATTGGGTACCTGTAGTCCCAAGCTCATCCCAAAAAAATTAGTTGGGTACCCGTTCTCTTCCACTCTCTCACTCAGGGGCCAGGGCCGTAGACATCCTTAATTTCACGAGACTTCCAATTCCATAGTTCCATTGGGTACCTCTCGCTCGATCCGTCACTGCTCGCCGACCGCCGTCAATCTCCCTTGCCGATCGCCGTCAATCTCCCTCGCCGTCAACCTTTCATGACTTACTTCACGAGACCAAGACCACCGAACTCCGAAGGTAACTGATTGTTACTTCACGCACAAGACTTACTTCATATTCATAGAAAATTTGTTGCTGAAATTGTTCCTGAAATTGCATTATAAATTATATTCGCTTGTTGAAATGGATCCTTAATATTCGCTTTGAATCGTTGCTGAAATTGCATTATAAATTCTATTTGTGTTTATTTGCATATTCATAGAAAATTTGTTAGAAAATTTAGATTCGGGTCAATCTAAATTTCACTTCTTTCAGTTTATATTAGAAGATCATGTTGCAGGGGACACTTCTAAAAATCATGGTGTTGATTTCGAAAATTCTAACTCTGCTGCTTTTGGTATTAAGAAGTGTTCTTTGTTAATAAGTTTCTGCTTTGCTAACTTGCTATATTTTTGCTTGTTGTGAATTTTCTGACAAGTATGATGGCTAAGTATTTTATGATCATTTGGTTTTCTAATATGTAATCTCTGTTCGAGAAGTAGGTCGCCTAGGCCGCTTAGACGCTGCCTTAATGCTAGTATGTTGCATTCCGCCTTACCCGAATTACTATTTAGGGTACATTACTTAAATCACATAACTTTTTGTTTAAAAAATTAATATGGTTTATAATAGCTTAGCTATATATTATTTAGTAATTAATATTAAATAAATAAATAATATTATATTTAAGGCTTACAGTTTCTAAAATTACAATTATGTGGTTTGGGGTATATAGCATTTAACCTTTAGGTTTGTATGATAGGGTTTTACATTTTTACAGTGGCGAAGTCGTCCTAATATTAATTTTAATATCATATAATAGTAAGATCAATAGCTTTAACGATTTATATGATTGTAACATTTAGCCATTAGAATTTATTTTTTTGATTAAGCAAAATCATATTAATATAATTTACAACATATACAATTTGTTCTTCCTCCAGGCCACAAAAATTACAAATCCCAAGAGGAAGACCCAAATCATCGCATCTAACCACCTGTTCCACCCCCACAATACTACTGCTGTTCACCTGCATCCACATCCAATCATAACCGAACCTATACCTCCAATGTCCCTGTTGAAGCAAAACAGACCAAATATTGGCAATGTAACCACCAGCAACTCCCCCAATGTAAACTTCAGCAACATAAACATGGACACATATAGTTTTTTCGCAAAAACTCATCACCCACAACCAGATAAACATATTATAGGTTCCCTCAACCATTCTCCAATGCCATAACCAAAATCAGATTGTTTCAATTTAGCTTTCATCCATTGCCAAGTGCAAACCTGTACCTTTCTTACCACTTCGGCGCAGGACATAGTATTGTTGTTGACATGTTTTTGGTTCCTTGCTGACCATAGTTGTCAATTTGCTGCCATCCAAAAAATCTTCCAGACATCCTTAGATATCACCTGCGGTTTCCTGTTCATATATTCCTGCAGATCGTATGCCTCCTGCTCATTTATGTTTAGCCACTCCCATATCATCTTCCATGTTTCCTTGCTGGTTATACACTCTTTCATAAGGTGTTCCTCTGTTTCTTCCTCCCTCTCGCACAAGATACACTCAACTCTCATCTCTACATGTATGATTTGCCTTCGTTTCAGGTTTATGCGCAGCCTTCTCTGTAAACACCTCCAGCAGTGGATGGACACCTTTTTCGGAACAAATGTGCTCCAGCTTTCTTTGAGCATGTCCACTTCTTCTTCTTCCCTAATTGTTGGCCAGAACTCCTCCAATTTTTTATATGCTGCTTTCGGTTCATACCTTCCAGACACTGTTTCTTGGCATCTGCAATCATCCTCTCCATGTACCTGCATCACAACATATGTAAGTATTTCTTTTAATTCCTCTCATTCTCTTTTTCCCACTCAAACAACTCTATCCTCCATCTCCACTCCCATTCCCACACCCCCACCCATTTTCCATGTTGTGAAACAAACACACCATCTAAACTATCAATTCTCATCCGACGATGAAAACAGTCCTTTAAAGCTACATCACCTACCCATACATCCTCCCAAAAAGGAATTTTCTCTCCATTCCCCACCTTGATTTTCATCATCTCCTCAAACCACTCCCCCAAAGCTATTTTTTCCACATTTTCCTACCAGCTAGACTCTTTTGATCTCCTACTTCTTCTCCTATGTTCCCCTTCTTGTCTGACTCCCCCACCTATCAAAACTCTACATCTTCCTACCATCACCTCGTCTCCCCTCTCATATTTTGAACTCATAACTCACTTCCACAATTTCTCCTTATCCTCCAACATCCTACCACCCCATTTCCCAAACAATGCTTGATTAAAGTCATCTAATCTTCTAATTCCTAGCCCACCCTTATCAATTGGTTGACAGATCATGTCCATGCTACCAAAGTCACTCTATTTTTTCCTTCTCTCACTCCCCCAAAAAAAGGATCTAGGAATGGATTCAAGTTGGTTTAGGACATGTCTAGGTGCTATGAACATAGAAAAATAGTATGTCGGTAGAGAGGATAATGCAGAATTAATGAGCACCACACGACCAGCAACCGAAAGATTTTTATTCACCCAGCTACCGCACATTTTTTCGAACTTCTTGATTACTGGTTTCCATGTTGTTTCTCTTTTTTCATTTGCCCCATTGGGCAACCCCAAATATAGGAATGACGTAGTTCCCACCCTGCATTTCAAAAATCCAGCCATCTCCTCCAAGACAGTCTCATCTACATTGAAACCCATTAGGCTACTTTTCTGAAAATTAATTCTAAGGCCCGACACCAACTCAAAACACTGCAACACCGCCTTAAAAGCTTTAATGTTCTTCCATGAGGCCTCCCCAAATAAGATAACATCATCTGCGAACTGTAAATGGGATAACTTAATCTTATTCCTCCCCACTTCCACAGGATCGATTACACCATTCTCCAACCCCTTTGTTAACATAATATCTAATTCTTCAGCCACCAATAAAAACAAGAATGGAGATATTGGATCCCCTTGCCTTAATCCTCTTTGTGGTTTAAACACCTTCGAAGGACTCCCATTTATCAGAATTGATGTAGAGGCTGACTGTAAGCATTCATTTATCCACCTCCTCCACTTTTTTGGAAACCCCAAATTTTCTGCCATATTGTCCAAAAATTTTCAGCTCACAGAGTCGTATGCTTTTTCAAAATCCAGCTTCAACACCACCACAACCTTCTTCATATTTTTTACTTCACTGACAATCTCATTTGTGCACAATACACCATCTAATATATGTTTTCCTTCAATGAACGCTGTCTGGTTTTGTGATATTATTCCATCCATCACCCTTTTCATTCTTTGTGCCAACAATTTCGCCACAATCTTATACATACTGCCAACCAGTGTAATTGGCCTATAATCTTGCACCCCATGAGGCGATCCTTTTTTGGCGATCAATGTAATATGTGCAACATTACCCCCTCTGACTATCTTACAGTTTTCATGAAATTCCGCCCCCATCTGTATAATCTCGTCCGTCATTATGGATAAGAATTTTTTATGAAGTTAAAATTAACCTCATCCGTTCCTGGACTTTTTCTTCCCCCACAACTTTTAATTGCCTCCAAAATCTCATTTTCTGTAAATGGACAGATCAATTGTTTCCCTTTCTCCGCGATCAATTTTTTCTGTAAAATTAGCCCTTATGGTTTATAAGATGGGGTTTTATATTTTTACGGCGACGAAACAACCGTAATATTAATTTTAAAAAAGTAAAAATAGTAAGATTTATAGGATTTAAGCCGTCGTAATATTAATTATAAAAAATAAAATTAGTAAAATTTATAGATTTTAAGCACAGAAAAAAAATTGAGTATTCATTATATTAAATTCCAATATAATTATACCAAGAACATGAAATATGTGAGATTTTTTGATACGTAATATATCTGAAAGATACTCAGCTCACCAATTAACTTGAGTTTGATATAAAATATGTGAGATGATATATGGTGAAAGTGGGTGGGGAGAAGGGCGATCCGAGTTGATCCCCTCTAATACAATTTTTTTTTAAAATATTTACTCAGAGCTCCATGTAGAATTTTATAATTGGGTGTAGCAGGCCCGATATAAATAGGGCCTGATACACCTAGCACCACTGTTTTGCATGTCGTTGTATTATATCCTTTCAAGATTACTCTCAAACTATATAACCAAATAGTTGATGTATCAACCAATATTTGGCCATACCCTTTTACACCAGGCTGTAATAGGCTGATTATGTACCGGGCTCAATATACCTATTAAAATATTATATAATATGTTTTTGAAATGCATAATCATCCAAGTATTTAATTTGCTTTTCTTCACATTCTAAATTCCTGCTCCACACATAACACTTAATTTATGGTAATTGAAATTTTTTAATTTTTTTCACTTAGCGATGCTCTTCCATTGTCACTAAATTTCTAGTCATAAATCAGATTGACATGAAATTCGTTAAGTCTTTTATTTTATTAAATTGAATATAAATTGTCAAATAAAGGTTTATTTCGTAATTTATTGTCAGTATGTTATCTATATATTTATGGTAATTATTTGCGCAAAACAATTTTTTTAGCAAAATACTTGGGTAAAATACCAATTCTTCGAAAGATTAAAATATAGTAAAAAAATAGTTGAGGCATTGACTAGTCTTAAGTGTTAACAGAGGTGACTCTTCAAAATCCCAACGAATAAGTCAAAGAAACACATTGTAGTTGATAGATTGTCTGTATCTGACAACAAAGGAGCAAACAGTTAGTGAACAGGATATCAAGATATACAAAATCTGAAATTTGACAATTTATATAGCAAATCCCGTATTAACGAAGCACGGAAACGTGTAGACGCAAGATCTCGAGCGCAGAACGCTGGAACAGTAACAGACCATCAGTAATGGCCTCGATCAACCTCATTGACTACGTCGGAAACCAGAAACAATCGGTTCAATCGAACGGAAATGTAGCAAGGATCAAGGATCCGGTGAAAGAATCGGATAAAGATCCGTAAAGAGTGGCCAAATGTCGATCAAAAGTGATCGGAAGTAGGATTTCACAGTGAGCCGCAATGTGAGAGAGAGTGAAAAGAGTGAATTCTAAAAGAGTAAATATGATGTCTAGTTATGCCATGTAATGCACAGAAATCATCAAACACATGATTGCAGAATTCTAAACCATCGTCAGTCCACAAATATTTAACTTTAGTTCCTTTCTGATTTTCAATTAAAGTCTTCCAGTTTTTAAAACATGCAAAGGTTTCATCTTTAGTTTTCAACAGAAATACCCAAACTTTCCTACTGTAATCATCAATCAAAGACAGAAAGTACTTCCCACCACCATGTGTGGCCTCTGAAGCAGGCCCCCACAGGTCAGAACGCACATATTCTAAACAATGTTTAGATCTATGCACACCTTTAGAGAATTTGACCCTATGCTGTTTATCATAAATGCAGGACTCACAAAAGGACAATTTTCCTAACTTCTGTTTACCAAGCAAACCTTTAGCATACAAAATAGACAGATTCTTTTCACTCATGTGCCCCAAACGCAAATGCCACTGTTTAGTTTCATCAATACTTGAAACAGCTAACACATCAGTACATAATGTCTTTCCATTCAAATAATACAGTCTATTTTTGCGAATACCAGTTAAAACAATTTAATCATGCTTATAAACAGTAAGTACACCATTGATAGCAGAATAATGACAGTCATTCTCTTCAAGCATACCAAGTGAAATAAGGTTTCTTTTCAAATTGGGAACATAGATATTACTTAATTGTAGTACCATTTTCAAGTTTCAGACAAACAGAACCAGTTCCCTCTATCTTACAGGTATTATCATTTCCCATAATAGCAAAACCGTGCACATTTTTATCTAAGGAACTAAACCAGTCCAAATGTGGTGTCATATGATAAGTGCATCCTGAATCTAAGACCCATTCTTTAGAAGACTGTTTATCCATTACATTTAAGACATAATCCACATTAGAGCATGTTTGAAGAATAGATTCATCATCTTCACTTAATTCTGACCTTTGAAAAATAGTTTCAGTTTCTGAATTTTGTAAACCAGTCACAGCATTTGAAGAAACAGTTTCATAAGTAGGCAATTTCAGACTCTGATCAGGTAAGGACTCACTGTATTTCATGCATTCAGACATAAAATCATTTAAAGCATCATACTCTGTTTCAGCAATTTCAGTTTCAGCATGCAAATCCTCATCATTTTCAACATAAAAGATAGAATCCATTTGCAGTGAACTATTAGAGTAGCTAGCCACATTTGTAGGATCACAGAGATTATTTTCAGCATTTAAATTACTCACATTATTGTTCATGCATGAATTAGAGATGTGATTACTATGAACACATTGTTTCTGAGCAGAATATACAGCAGAATTCACATTGTTATTGCAGTTTTGACCTTTTGTACGTTTAGAAGCAACCTGACCAGTTATATTACAATTCCTGAAATTACCAACTTCATTTAAATTCTGACAATCAGCAACAAACAAAGCATTTGAACCTCCACTTACATTATTCAAACTCTGTTGAAATTTCAAAGTTTTGTTATAAGTAAAACAATTACTCAAAACATGACCAGGTTTATTGCAGAAATTACACCTAGGCTGATTAGAGTTCTGAAAACCAGATCTTTGATTTGAAAAATTGTTTTGTGAACCTCTAGAATTATTAGCGTTTGAATTTCTAGAATTCTGAAAATTCCTTTTTGAGTTTGAATTAAAATTCTTGTCATTTCTATTCTGGTTTTGGACAACAGGTCTAGAATCTTGCCTAGTTTGCACAGAATCAGTTTACCTTCTCAGAAGTGAACAAAACAGTAGAAGAACGTTTCAATCTTTTCAGTTCTAATTCCCTGGATTTAAGACCAGAAATAATGACCTCTAATTTAGGAATCCCAGAAGAATATTGCAAGGCATTTTTAACAACAGAATAGTCATCAGTCACAGAATTCAGAAGTATCATAGCAATAGAAGTCTCATCAATATCATGCTCAGTGCCTTTAAGTAGTTGTGTAAGTTTGGAAAACTCATCCAAATTTTCAGTAATAGATTTTTCAGACCCCATCTTGTAAGAAAATATAGACCCTTTCACAAAAAACAAATTTGCAGGATTCTTAGAGGCATATAATACATGCAATTTATCCCAAATGACTAAAGGATCTTCTGAACCATCTAATTGTCTAATCACACCATCAGAAATATTCAAAATCAACAAATTCAGAGTCTCTTCTTTAATTTCTTCCACTTTAGTCCTAAGATTTTCATGTCATCTCAAAACATCTTTAATCAAAGCATAATGCACTTTATTGTGTGATAAAACAATTTTCATGCGCCTAGCCCAGGAAAGAAAATCCCCCTTCCCATCAAACATTGAGATTTCAACACGGGTAGTCATATCCACATAATATCAGAAAGTCACAGAAACACAGAATGGTGTAGTACTCGTGTGCGAAAAATATTCAAGTACTCTCAGGAGCAACCAGGAGAAATTTTTAGCTAGTTGGCAGCCTCAGAACTCTTGTTTTCAAGAGTTAGCCAAGTTCAGACAAACTGGAAAGCTCAAGGCCCTAGCTATAGACTCAATCAAGTAAGGGACTTACCCACAGAGGTCCTCAAGGGTCCTCTTCACAGGACTCCTCTCTAAGACCCCTATTCGCACTCAAAGATAAAATAAGCAGGGCTCAAGGGTCAAAGCTATAAAACAGTTATGCTCACAAGCCAGCAAAGATCAGATATGGCTCACAGGCCAAAAGTAGTAAACACCTCAGGCTCAAAGGCCCACAGAAAGTTTTAGAAGACTTACAAGGGGCTTTATGTATAAGCCCCAGTCCAAATTTTTGCTGAAGTAGTGTCTGTTGTCTGGGGGCTATTTATTTATATTTTTCGTCCTTGTTTTTCAGAATCCAGGAAATTCCAGAATAGTATATATATAGGCAGATAGCAGATAGCAGACAGTGCCAGATGTAATCCAGACAGTACCAAAAAACCATGCAATTCAACCAATTTTGAATTCCAAAAACTACAGAGGAATATTTTGAAACTGAAACTTTGAAAACTGTTCAAAAAGTCATAGTTTCAAAATTTTGAGTAAAATATGACAATTTTACAGGAAAAACAAGCCGTTTTCCAAAATCTGCAAAAACTCATAGTTTGTTCACTGAATTGCAGAACTATATATGCACCCTAAATTCAACCGTTTATACCAGATAAGCCAGAACACAGCACATGCAGTAGAGTTTAATCTCAGTAAGGCTAGTTAAATCAGCAATTTAACCAGATTTAGCAGGATTTTCTGAAATAATCACATGCAGAGTTCAGGACCAACAGATCTCTACTAGATAACAGTTTTGAAGTACTTTTCACCGATTAAGATCTTGCAAGAGTTCAGATCCAACACAAACTGACCAAGACAGCCACATGCAAGACAAAATATCGCCAACAGAGTGTATCAAAATAGCATGCAGTGATATATCGCACAATAGTATATGTAATAGTTTCAGAATACTATCAAGAACTCAAAATTGGACCGATAAATCACAGATCCACACAGTAGAGTCACAGATCAACCAATTTAATCGGTTATAAACTGATTAAAAATTTTCAGAATGTCGAACTTCAACCAAATCCGGAGTAACCTCGCTCCGATACCACTTGTAGGTGATAGATCGTCCGGATCTTGCAACAAAGGAGCAAACAGTTAGTGAACAGGATATCAAGATATACAAAATCTGAAATTCGACAATGTATATAGCAAATCCCGTATTAAACAAAGCGCGGAAGCGTGTAGACGCAAGATCTCGAGCACAGAACGCCGGAATAGTAGCAGGCCATCAGTAATGGCCTCGATCAACCTTATTGACTACGTCGGAAACCGAAAACAATCGGTTCAATCGAACAGAAATGTAGCAAGGATCAAGGATGTGGTGAAAGAATCGGATAAAGATCCGTAAAGAGTGGCCAAATGTCGATCAAAAGTGATTGGAAGTAGGGTTTCACAGTGAGCCGCAATGTGAGAGAGAGTGAAAAGTGTGTCGTAAAAATTACAAGTGTGTGTTATATACCAAGTCCAGAATGTTCGATGAAGGAGTGAGGGAAACGGGCCTAACGAGAACGGATATATGGATACAAACAGGTAAAGTGGAGTTGGCATTCGGGCCGAGAATAGGTAAAGGAAGAGATGCATGGGCCAACAGAAAAATAATAGGTATGGCCCAAACCAAAAAATACAAGTAATAGCAATCGAACTAAAAAAGGATATTATATGAGGTGGGCCATCGGGAACTGGGCCAGAGACAGAATAAAAAATAAAATGATAATGGGCCGAACAGAGGAAAGGGCCTGAGGCCCAGAATCAACATCCAATCAATGAACCGATATCCGAAGCTTTCGAGGTCAACTGAGGTATATTCCGAGGATTGTGAATTTCAACCTCCAGGTTACGCTGAGCATTATTCGGTTGACAATTCGATTTGAGTCATCACGAACCCGAAGGTTTAGACTCGTATAGTTATTTACATCATCCGGCAATCTTTTCGGGACCGTGAATGTGAGTGAAATGCACGAAACATAAAATGTGTATAGTGTGTTCAATTAAAAACATACGAAAATAAAATAGGCACTAGGATAGAAGAACTCCCTCATGGGCCTTGCACTTGGCTTTTAAGAATGGGCTGAATATGAGGCCACATCTCAACACACATAAACGACTTTTCCAAATTTTAAGAGAAATTTCTTGTGTACAATCAAAGGTTAGCGTGTTTGATTTCAACGTATTCCTTATGCTATGGATAAAAGTTGAAAAATATACTCTGTCTACTTTTATTTAGTGGAATGAAGCTGTTGTGAAAATAGAATCGATGAGCCAAACTGCAGCTAATAATTTGTAGGAAATAATACTGAAGATAAATAAAACACACAGATTTACGTGGAAACCCC
>JAOYMZ010084361.1:0-11238 GCA_025802335.1 Pinguicula primuliflora
GATGCCGTAAGACTAGATAATCTTCTCTCCCCACCATATATTTCTCCAGCAGCTATGTAAACCTGGATACTGGGATCGATGTCCAGTGCCCGTAAAGTCAGTGCAGTTTCCTCAGGTGTCAAAGGGCATAGGCCTTCTTTCCTTTTTATATCAGAATCGATGATCTTCTCTTTCCACCAGGGGTACGCATACCTTTATATGAAGTATAATAGGAGGTTAGCTTGAATATTATGATATTCACACCCTGCAATATCTAGTCGATCCTATTCCTACCTCATTCTTGTCAATTCTTCTACCTCGACTCTGTTACAGCCCTCCGTGCAACCCGAAAAGGCTAGCATGTCCATTTCATATCTGAGGTGAAGTACTAGGAAAGGACCATTTTCTCTTAATATTCTGATCACTTTTCTACCCAGTTCTTCTATTTGAGGGGTAAACTTTAAAGCATGAAAGTTCACTCGGCAGCGGAGCCTCTGAATCTCCATCGGCTGATCATTGTTGGCAAGACGCGAATCAGTTCTGTTCAAATGGACAACTTTATGTTTCTGAATCAGAGGAAGAATCTGCATGCAACCAAAGATGGAGGATGGGATACATGAGAAATTAACTAAAGACAATAAGACAAAGAAAAAGAGTAAAAAGAAACAGCAAAGATCTTTAATGACCAGATTCTGATAGTAGGAGATGTCCGACCAACTGATTGGAGCCATGATATAGATCAAACCAAGCTTTACTCGACTTTTTACCCGAGGAGGTAGCTCCTTGAGTATGCGAACTTCGTCTCTTAAGGATGTAATGAAATGATCAGCATCAAAAATGTGTTGAAACTCACTGCACAATGTGTACATATTTTAGTTGTCGTGTGAGCGAACATTTCAACGCACTTTAAGAGGCATAATCGTCTGAGACAACTATCTCAAGAGTTAGCAGGGAAAGCTGACCTGGGATCGTTCCAGAAAGACGTTTTGTCCAGCTCAGGAACTACTAATGTAACATTTAGGTACCTCGCAATTGCCACCATGTCACATATCTGTAACCATTCCAATAGAAGAGGGTTATATGATCAATTGAAATAAAGATCAGAAAAGACGCTAATAGATTGCAATGTGCTCTATCAGCTCTAATGCAACAGAGCATACCGCAGCACGCATTTGATTAAGACCTCCGTTGCATGACACCATCAGGTAGCCATTGTTCTTATAAACCCCTAGTGAGATAGATAGATAATTCAAATCAGAGGTTAATGCGAAACGGTGAACAGAAAATCAAAATTTAAAAGAAAGCACCTATATAAAAGGTACACCAAATTAAGAACATCAAAATACTAACTTACATAATAGGTTTCCATTAAAACAGATATTAGAAAGATGATCACCCCAAAAATTTTACACTGGAATCCAACTGCAGATTACGACCTACCAATTTTATTGTGCCACAAATAACATAACAGCATATCCGGAGTAAAAAAAAGGTAGGTTTGAGCATATATCCTCACTCTTTGGCGGAAGAATTCTAAGAGGAAGCTCCGTGGACGAGTGAACATCGAGAGCAACCGCACCGGATTCCTGCAAAAGGCAAGATGGCCACCCCTTCAACACTCGAGGCCCCCAGGTTTCACTCAAAGCCATCAACTGAACTACGCAAGTCCACAGTAAAACCGACGTCGTAGCCCTTATCATCCACAATTTCATTCCAGAACGAGAAATCATTCCACTATTCCTCAGTTTATCCAATCTTTCCTTCCCCAATGCCGACGTTTTCAGACCCATTATGCCCCAGTTTCTCCTGCCTTTACTTATTCTGCGCATGCCAGCAAACCCATTCAACAAATTCTTCAGTTTGCTCGGAGAGATCCTAATATGCCAAGATTCTATCTTTAGAAACGGATGGGCGTAAAATTTGATATGCGCTGCGGTCTCGAGCAGAACCTTGTGAGACTCTGCAAATCTAGACTCAGCCGAGATTGTAGGCAAACGAGATTCTTAATCCGAGTAGTAGAAAAATTGGAAGAAAAACTCCTTATATTACAGTCACTTTAGTTGGGCATAACATTAACGATCTTCACCCAGCCCAGAACGAAAACCAATCGAGGTTATCCGGAGCCCTTGACCATGAAAACGAAAAGAGTCTGCAGAGCAACCAGTGGCGGAGATCTGATATAAATATTCCGGCAAAATTGTAGTCCCCGACGGCATCGGTTGTCGACGGGTACTCCGTACTTGCCCAGATGGAAAAAGGTTGGAAATGGGAAGAACAATGGGGGGGAGAGAGATAAGAAGGGAAATGTGCGTCGGTTGGTGAAAAACAACCCGCAGAAAAATTGACGAAAACTTAGTAGAACCTGTGCGTGCCCGTTGAGAACATCAATGCAATATTGCAATGTATGAATACAAGGAACGGCAGTGCTGGGTGCCCAGCCACCCGGGCCCATTTAATGGTGATGACTGGCTCGATGAAAAGTGGTGAGCTACAAGCAACCGTTTTAAGAAAAAAAAATAAAATAAATAAATAAAAAATAAACATTATTTATAATCTGATGAAATTATAAATAATGTTTATGATAAAATATACATATATTTAATTGTATATATCTGATGGATTTGTGGAATACGATGTTATCCATCGCCTTAAGGTCGGATGGATGAAATGACGATCGACTACTGGTGTGTTGTGTGATAAAAAAGTCTCACTTAAGTTAAAGGGAAAATTTTATAGAACGATTATAAGACCGGCAATGCTCTACGGGTCAGAGTGTTGGGCTATGAGACTGTCGCATGCGCAGAAATTTGAAGTGGCGGAGATGCGGATGCTAAGGTGAATGTGTGGTTGCAGCGATTAGATAAGATTCCGAATGGGGTCTTTAGAGACACACTAGGTGTCGCATCTATAAGTGCCAAACTGAGGGATGGTAGGTTACGATTGTTTGGACATGTACGCAGAAAGAGTTTGGACGAGCCAGTCAGGAGAGTCGAAGGATTAGAGGTCGAAGGGCGATGAGGGCGAGGGAGACCTAAGAGAACATGAGATGAGCAGATTCAGATAGATTTAGTAGGATTAGACCTCTCCGAGGACATGAACTCTGATACGACGAGTTGGAGACTTCATATTACGGTTATAGATATATAAGATTATATAGACTAGTTATTTGTTTATGGACCTCTAGGCTGATAGAAATTAACGGGATATACTAGTGGATATTTGTACCAAATTGTATTTTATATGTTTAGTTTGTTCGTGTAGGCATTTATTTTATTTCGGATATATGTAGCGTATTGTTGAGGTAAGTAGTTTATCTCTACTATATTCGCTTATTCCTTTTATTAGTGTTATAATAATAATAGTTACTATTACTATGATTATTACTATTATTATTATTTTTTTATTTTATTTTATTTTTTTATTTATTTTTTATTTTTTTTAGTTTTATTTTTTTCCTTCGACCTGAGGGTCTCCACGGAAACAATCTTTCCATCTTGTTGAGTGGTGGGGGTATGATTGCGTACATCTTACCCTCCCCAAACCCTGCCTAAGGGCGGGATTTATTGGGTATTTTTGGTTTAGTTTGGTTTGGTTTAATTATATATATGGTATTGCATTATTTGTAAGGAATAAAATTCAACAAAAAACTAGGTTTACTCAAAATACATGTACTCAATTGAGTACATGTATCAAAACGACGTAGTTTTGCATTAATTTGTTAAATTTTTTTTCAAAACGACGTCATTTTGATACTTGTACTCAATTGAGTACAAATATTTTGAGTAAACGTAACATTCCTCTTCATTCAATTTAGTTTTTCAAAACGACGTCGTTTTGATACCTGTACTCAATTGAGTACAAATATTTTGAGTAAACGTAGCATTCCTTTTCATTCAATTTAGTTTACCAAATTTCAATTTATTTATTTGTACTTAAAAATGCAGTTTACTTGATTAGGTTTGGCAATATTTTTAAATATAAATAATTTAAATATTTTGTAAATATTTAATAAAAATATTTGTAATTTTTAAATATAACTATGTTAAAAATCTGTAGAAAGTTTAGAAAAATTATATTTTTATTTTTGTAAGTTTCTATCGATTTATTACATTTATAACGGATTTTATATTTTTTATGAAATATCTTTATCTTTTTATACTTTTTATTATTTTTAGAGAATTTTAATTATTCTTTATTTATTTTTTATGGATTTTTAAGTCTTTTTATCATTTCTTTTATTTTTGCATCTTTTTTAATGTTTTAAGTTTTAATTTTAACTATTTTTTATTTTTCAAATTTTATATTTTATAGTTTAAATTAAAAATGAATACTTTTAAAAAAATAGTATAAGTGATATTAGGGTAAAATTGTTTTTCTAGACATTTTATCTTAGCACACTCACAATTCAGGAGAGTGAAAAGTGGGGAGATTCATCCAAGACCCAAGGGAGCAACATCTTCCCTACGCATATGCGGGGGCCTTAGAAGCTCACTCTGCTCTGGCGCACTCAGGGAGGACGTCAGTGTCAGAATCTGTAACTCGCATGTGAGGGGGGCGGACGAGTTAACCGGTTCAGGAGTGAGCGCTAGGCATATAACTCCAACCTTGTACATACGGAGTCAGGGATCACAACAAACGCGGAGAACCGCAGACGACGAATTACGCTAGCTGATTTCTTTCCTGTACGTTTTTTTTACCCTCCCTGAAGGAGACCTTTGTAACACTAGCTCGGCGCGTAGCCTCTATTGTATTAAAAAAATAACTTGAGGGGAAATTGCATTTTTCTCGAAACAGAATAGACTAAACTGTATTTTTAAAATTATACGAAGGTAAATCAAATTTTGCTCAAACCACAGTTGGCAAATTAAATTTTAATCATTTATAATAGAAGATAAATGATATTTGCCATTTTTTTGGTAGGTAAGGTACTTGTTATTGTTGGCGGAATTCAGCTGTGCGTCTAAATAGAGACATAAATTTGGCCGTTATGTTACTAAACAAAGGATTGAGGAAATCTTTAGAGTCACTAATCATATAAATAATATGATATAAAATTATTAGTTATTTCATCAATGTAATTTTCCGATTCCTTTGATTTTTGTTCGATTCACATTTTCCATCTTTCTTGCAAATTGTTTTGGTTCATATTTACCATTTTTTATGGAAATGATTTACTTTATTTTGGCTTAAATTATGTTATTTGTTAAAATATAAAATTACAAAAATATAAAAATGTCATATTGTGACAATTAATCTTAATCATTTACCAAAAAAATCTTAAATAAAACCATTACAATATAATTAATCAGTACAATAATACATATCCAATATCTGTGGACAAAGGAATTATTAGGTTTAGGGTAATAATTACATCTTAGCACTCCAACATGTGATGCTTAAGCATTCACACTACGGAAAATGTGGATGGAAAGAACTCCACAAGTAGGAAGCTAACTACAATTCATTTTCAAAACAGCATCAATGTTTGTTTGTTTTTTGAAAATTCAAAATTTGTATTAGAAAAAAAAATACAAAAGTAAAGCAGCTCGTCTTGTCGACCGGATTCCTTACCTATTTACAGATTTTACAAACTCATCAAAATTGGAAAATGGTCATTCATCCAAGACTCCACAAAATGGAAGATAAAATTCTTCATTTTCCCCCGATTTTATACCAAAATCACAATAGAAATTGGATGGTTCTTGTGATATCATCGATTTTAATTTCTTCTCCCCGAAAATGCCGATTATTTCTAGCTTTCCACAATTGCCAGATCATTGTTAGCCAAATTGTCGACCAGACACCTTTCTTGATGGCTAAAGGTAAATGTAGTTCTTGTGGGCCTTTGAGGATTGCTTGAGGTAAATGTAGCCAGTGCATGACGCGATTCCAGATTTTTATTACTTTTGAACACTCGAAGAAAATGTGATCACCTTTTTCGCCTTGCATCTCACACAGGGTGCACTCAATTGGTAGATTATCGGCGATGATGTTCCTTTTTTTGAAGATTCTATTTCGTTGGCAGTCTGTCCTATTTGCATTGCCATACATGAATGGAGACCTTGTACATGCCCGTTCCATACTCCATCGACCATGAGAACCACCCAGTTGTTCAACGGCTTGAAGGAATCTCCGGTGCAACTCCATCGACCAACACCTCCTCGACTTTCTATGAGATTGACCTCCCTTTTCTTCCTTCCTGCTCCTGACAACACCACCACTGCCAGTCTCGACAGTGGAATTGGTAGACACCGGCAGAACAGAGATTACCCAATGGCTGTTGTGGCGGAGCAGGGCGGTAGTCATCACTTTCTTCTTTCTTAAACGGGTGAAATGCACCGCGAGGCCATTCCTCTTCACCTCAACCACCGCCACTTTTCTCGGCGAAGCCTACAAAGACCGAGAAAATTTTCACGACTCTAATATGAAATCTACAAATCCCAGATGTCTAAATCACACATCAATATTACCTATGGACCAGTTGTGCATTTATTTTGTTCCTGTTCTAATGCACAAGAAACTTGGTCTGAGATTGCAGAAACGATAGGGATAAATCTTGAGACTAGATTTTTTGGTAATTAGGCAGTAGTTTAGGCGATTGGCGATTGGCAACTTTGAGTGCGCCGGCTTGAAATGGTCGTATGGCCGCCGCCTCTGCGCCGGCTACTAGGCTGGCGCCAACGCCACCACATCCTGCACCAGCCCTTGAAGCTCATCTGATTTCCGGCAATGTCAACACTGACTCATCTCATGCCCTTGAAGCGACATCGACGGCGCTATCATAGATGATTGGAATGCAATCTCCATTTCCCCCGACTGGCCAGCAATCGCCAGATGCTAAAGAATGAGGGGTCGAGACTTCATTGAGTCCATGAAACTTGGACCCCGGAAGTGTTCGACAAAATGCCTCAATGCAAAAAGTCAGAGATGCCCAGGATGTTCAGATCATTGAAACTCCTGTAGTGCCATCAATACAAATGAGGCTAGCACGATGCCCTGCCAATACCAAATTTGCCCGTCTCCAAGCAACAACGACTTCATACCACTTTGCAGGATTTCCGAACACTTGGAGCAGAGCAGAAATGGTTAAAGTCTTCTCTACATTTGGTGTGATTCTGGACTTGCACCTTCCCAGAAATGTGGATGTTCAAGGGAGATTATATGGTTTGGTTCGTTACCGCAGGTCACTAAATTCTCAACATCTGCTTGGCCTCCTCAACAATATATGGGTTGGATCAGTGCAATTGCAGGTCAGTCTTGGCAAACCAGTTACCACAGATCACTCGGGGATGCTCAACACCGAACAGCCAAAACAGAATGCATCAAACACCAGTGCAATTAAGGAGACGCAAATCAGCTTTAGCCCTGATCCTGGAGCTAATGATTGGTTGAAGTTTTGCATAGTAGGCACCCCTGGCCCTGGAAAGGACATTGCAACCATCAATCTCTCCCTCAAGGCCTCAGGTTACATCAATTGTTGTGTTATACATGTTGAAGGAGGGGAAGTACTGCTAGAAATCCCAGATTTAAATCTGCAGATTCAGCTACTGAAGGACCCCGAATGCATTGAACGTATTGGCCTTTACAAAGTGAGACCATGGAAACTGCTCAATGGTAAACTAGCTAGACTCGCATTAGTCACTGTACGCGGAATACCTCTGCATTTCTGGGGTGAAAAGCTTTTTAATACTATGGCAGGAACATTTGGGGAACTTCTATCCCTTGATGCAGACACTCGGAATCGAAAAGATATGATTTGTGGAAAAATGCAGGTTCTAACAACGTCTTCATCCATTATTCAAAAATGTATCCGGGTGAACACGAATCAAGGGAACTTCTCGGTAACCATAACAGACGAAGAAGGGGATCAATGTGCTTGGGGAAAAACTGGATGGAACAAAGGCGCATTTTGGCCCTCTCTTGCAACTGCCATGGGGCAATTTTGGTGGAAAAGAAAACCCCCTATAGCTGAGCATTTAAAAACAACACCCGTACCTGATGCTACTGAATCTATATCAGAAGGCAACAGGGCAGAATCTGAGAACATCTAGCATCAAGATTTGGAAAACAGAATTCACAACTTGTGTCTAGAACCTTTCCTAAAACTGGATGGGCCAGACATTAAGATAAGCACAGCAGCACAGCAAGATGTTTTTTGTGATATGCCGACTTTCAACTAACTACAAACATGGATACACATTAGGCCAATTTGGCTATTGATTTAGAAGAGAGGGACACTGATGGGAAGACTATTTGCAATGATACAGACAGTGAACACCAGCAGCCCCCCTGGAAGAATCTGTCCAAAATGCAAATGTCCAGAATGCAAAGAATGCATCCAGTTAACCAACCAGGGATGTCACTCTTGACAGATTCCTACAACCAACAACTGACACAGCTAATCACACTACTGCATTTACAGAAAATCAGCAACCATTGACATCTTTTGCAACAGCAGGTCTGGAAGTACATCAAGCCAATTTAGAGTCTCTGTCGGACACAGGCATCACAACAATGGTGGATGACAGCACAACAGAATTTTCAGCGGAGAAACATACACCAAACAGAATCATTCCGGAAAAAGAGGCTGCCAGCAGTCATAGGACAAGGAGCTGGGCAGATAGAATAGAAGAGGGCGACTCCGACAGCGATTTCTTCACAAAACCACCTCCATCCGCCCCTGGGGTCCAGCAACAAAAACGTTCCTTTGCAGAAATCCAGCAGCAAGCAATGAAACATAAGTCCATGTAGCTAGATCCAACGGCTATCCCATTCTCTCCGCAGATTAACCACCTAATTCCTTCCTACGACTAATATCGGACAGATGCCTCCATGGAAGGTACATATTCACTCCAGGTTGTCAATACTCCAGGCATGAGCTTTGCACAGGCATGGGATGCTGAGCGAGCTACACAAAGCTCTGCTCCTGAAGGAGGTCTTTCTCTGAGTGAAAATGATGCATTTGATGACGATGAAGAGCTTCCTCCTTGGTATGAGGAGCCAGTGAAAAGAAATCCAGTTCCACAGAAGCCACCAGGGAAGAAAAAAGGCCCTGAAAAGTAACCCAGCCCACGGCACAGCCAGCGCAATCGCGGGAAAAAACATTGAGCCCTGTTTTAGGTTGTGATTGTACATTTCTCAATTATTGTAACTTTTGAAGCTAGTTTGTATAATCACTTTTGCTATTAATAAAATCTATTATTTAAAAAAAAATCTTGAGACTAGTCATGATATAGCAACTCACTTCAGGTCTTTCGTCCGCAAGTTCAAAGGCAGAATATGGAAGCGGGTAGGTCACACTGTTTGGCAGGCCATAGTCTGGTATTTGTGGAAGGAGAGGAATGCTATACACTTTGATGAAGGTATTAGCTACCTCATAGAAATTGTTAAAACTTCGACTTGGTTCTGGATTAATGCTCACAATAGAAAACCTTCAGCCATCAGCAATATATATATGATGAGCTCAAGCCTATGATGCTGCTGTTTTAGTTATTTTAGCTCTTCTTCTTATTTTTCACTTTAAGATAATTAGTTAGATTACAATAGCATTGTACATAAACTTTTGATTTGTGGAATGAAAATCTCTAAACTACTCAAAAAAATATTACCTACGTACCAAACCAAACAAAACGTACCCAATAAATCTCGCCTTTAGGCAGGGACTGAGGAGGGTAAGATGTACGCAATCATACCTCCACCCCTCACAAGATGGAGAGATTGTTTCCGTGGAGACCCCCAACTCGGAAAAAGAAAAGAAACAAAAAAGTAATAATAATAGAAAAAAATAAAATAAATACATAAGATAAAATACAATAAAATAAAGTAAAATAATAATAATAATAATAATAAAAACAGCCAAACTCGTTCTACTACACTAGAGGTCAAATAAGCAAATACTACCCTAATAGTCATAGAATATCCTTAACTGTAATATAACGTCTCCAACTCGTCCTATAAGAGATGTTTAATACTACTAAATTTAGCTGAATCTGCTCATCCCTTGTCCTCATAGGTCTTTCCCGCCCTCGCCGCCCTTCGACTTGTAGTCCTTCGACTCGTCTGACTGGATCATCCAGATTTCTTCTGCGTACATGTCAAAATCATCGCAATCTTTCCTCCCGTAGTTTGACACTTATAGGTGCGACATCCAGTGTATCTCTAAATATCTCATTTGAAATCTTGTCTAATCTCGTGCGACCACACATCAACTTTAGCGTCCGCATCTCCGCCACTTCGAATTTCCGCACATATGAAAGACTCATGCCCCAACACTCTGACCCATATAGTATCGCAGGTCGTATAACCATTCTTTAAAATTTTCTCTTTAACTTGAGTGAGACTTTTTTATCGTATAACACTGCAGTACCCGACCGCCATTTCAACCATCCAACCTTTAGGCGATGGATAACGTCACCTTCCACACATCTATCCTTTTGTATGATGGATCCTAAATATTTGAAATCATCTTTTTATTGGAGGGTTTCGTTCGCAATCCTAATTTCTGTTCTACTTTCCTTCGTTTCATTGACAAAATTATATGCCACATACTCCGTCTTCGAGAGACTCAATCGGAGGTCCTTAGCCTCCAATGTCCCTCTTCAACGCTCCAACATAACATTGACCTCTTCCTTCGTCTCAGCCACTAAGACAATATTGTCCGCAAACAACATACACCATGGTACTTCATCCTGTAGATCTTGAGAGAGTACATCCATAATTGCTGTGAACAGAAACGGACTCAGTGCTGATCCTTTATGCAATCCTATATCCATTGAAAAATATTTTGTTTCTCCCACCGGGATTTGCACACTAGTCTTCGCACCCTCATAAAAATCTTGAATAGCCTGCACATACATCCATAAGACATTCTTGGTCTCTAAACGTTCCCAAATAACCTCTAGTGGTGTAGTGTCATATGCCTTCTCTAGGTCGATAAAGACCATATGAAGATTCCGTTTACCTGTCCGATACTTCTCCATTAGCCATCTTAGCAGATGGATTGCTTCCATCATCGATCTCCCTGACATGAAATCAAATTGGTTCTCCTTCACCCGTACTTCACCCCGTAGTCTTAATTCAATAACTCGTTCCCACAATTTCATAGTGTGACTTAGGAGTTTAATACCCCGATAATTGCCACATTGTTGCACATCACCTTTATCCTTATAGAGTGGAACTACTCATACCTTGAATTTATATAGTGATTTAGGCCTCATTTGCATATCATTTCATATCATTTTGTGCCTTAATCATTGCTAT